>WNLN01000261.1:0-46117 GCA_021347865.1 Sarocladiaceae sp. CBMAI 1973
AATTAATTAATTTTTCTATTTTTAATTAATTAAACCTTTTATTTAGCTAAGGTAAAATATTTCCTGTATTAAAAGTCAATTAACTAAACCTATAGTTATTTAAGAATAATGGATAGACCTAGCAAGAGCACCTGAACCCAATCCCAATCCCAATCCCAATCCCAAATTATTAGGACTAGAGATAGCAAAGGTTATAGTAATACCTAGGTCTAGCCCTATATATCTAGTATAGTTATCCATTAGTAATTATATTTAGCCGAAAATCACTTTAAAATTCATAAGAAATGTTATTATCTATGGGAATGATAATCGAGACGGGCCGCCTATTATATGCTAACCTCTAGAGGTGGGCCACACAAACTGTTTCACAAACTCTGTGCATTTTCCACTACAGCATCTGAATAGATGCCATCAGCATCATACGACGTTCATATAAAGTCCACAACCCACGTTCGAGAATACTTATTTCCGCCGCCAGAAGTTCAGCACCCACAGTCGGATGATATTCGCCGCCATACCGAGCATGAAACGGGGCTGGGACTTGTTATACTGTTGCGGCCGGTCGCCAACATCGAGCATATCGCCCATAAGGTCTACTAGTGGCCGGGGGAAATGCTTCGACTGCCGCGAGTAGGCCATAACGAGGTCGTTGCCGTTGGTCACGCCACCTAAAGCGAGAGCTGAGTCTTAGCTTCGGTATAACGATTACTAGATGGTAGGTCGTCAAAGAGCTCTTACCTGAAGACCAAAAGTTGCCGTCCTGCACCCATCTAAGCTCGGTACCCTTAAGGGTTATATTGTTGCCGTACCTGGACTTAATGATGTGCTGGACGCCCCGCGGTCCGCAGACAGTGCGACCTTCGAGCAGGCCGGCGTCGCCACACAAGAAGATGCCTGTGCACACGGATAGAATGTCGGTACCCTTATTCATGGCCTGGCCCTGTAGCCACTCAATAGCGGCCTTGTCGTCGAACGTGCTGCTCGGATCCGGTCCAGGGACCAACACAATGTCCAGCTCGCCCGGGGCGACCTCAGGGTCACTGTAGTGCTTCGTCGCGAGAATTTGCTGATTTGCGGTCAACGGAATGGGCTCACCGGGCTTGACGGAGCCAATATAGTCGATATGCACAGAGGGCGCCATGTCGATGACGTGCTTTGGAAGCATGTCGCTTAGCAGCGATACGTACTTGATCGACAATGACGCGAAGACATCAATGCACGCCTGGTCAAGCAGTTGGCTCTCGGTAGGGATGAAGACTCCGATGCGGACGACGTGTCTTTCACCCATTGTCAAGAGTAGGGTTTTTACAAACGTTTTTTGTGAAGAATATGCTTGCTCGCGTGATGACACCGGTAATGCCTTCTCTTCGAGTGCAGATGCATAAAATGGGTTTGTTCCGGCTTAAAGATCAAAACACTTCAAACAATCCTTTGAATAAATACCAGGGACCCTCAAATATCTATTAGCCCTTATCGCCGAGAACAACCGGAGTGTTCGTTCTTAGCTGGTAGCCTAAGTAGCTAAGTAGGATGAATATCCCTCCGCACCTACATTCCATTCCGATGTGCTTCGGAGTTTGACTAGCGCTGCGGGGCGAAGTCTTGACTGGCGTTGATGCAAAAGCCGTCGGCTACACAAACTGGCTTGTGTTAAGCCTTTCATGCGATCATCTGCATCAAAGCCTCTCTTAGCGGTGAATTCTCAGATTCCCATCTAGAAGATACCAGCCACGGACCGTAAAACGATATATTGCTCATGACTGGCCGTAGCTCCATCACCTGCCTGATGGGATTGAGACGTCTCACTAGCAAGGTTGAAGGCCAGAAACCGCAAAGGTCTGTTAGCACAGAGAAAGTACGTGTATCCTTGCTGACTAAAAAATGAGAAATGAAGCTGGTCTAGGTACCTACAAATATCTGAGCTTGCATTGTGCTCATGATGGACCAGCCCATTTGCCCGGGTACAGAACATTCCACCACTCCTTGGCTATCACATTGACGCAGTATCGTTAACATTGATTCTATGAAAGGTATATGGCGAGGCTCTGTAGACGTTTCACTGCACGTTACAGAAGCGCCGGCCTCTACACTTCAGGCTTGATCCAGTCAAACTCATCCTTTAGATATAAATGAGCACGCACGTCGCCAGACCTTGCATGACCCTCGAACTGCTCGACCCTAGCAGCCCTACCACAGAGGCGACCGAGCTCGCCGCTGGCTTCGGGAGAGGTGACCTCCTGATATGTGACTGTCCGCAAGAACTTCCCCACCCACAGTCCACCTGTGTACCGAGCAGCGTGTTTTGTGGGAAGAACGTGATTCGTGCCGATACACTATGGTAGAAACTAAGGTTAGCGAGAGCGCGACATATGAAACCCGAGAACAGTCTGTATGTTGGCCGCAAGAGAGATGAAATCGCTGGAATGATCATCTTACCTTGTCACCATATGATACGCAAGTCATTGGACCAAGAAACAGCGCTCCGTAGTGTTGCATCTTGGTAAGAGCATCCCGGGGACGTGCTGTGAGGATCTGAACGTGTTCGGAGGCGTACTCATCGGCCAAAGCATACGCTTCGTCAATGGTGTCAGTCACAATGACCTCGCCATAGTTCTTCCACGACGTGCTGGCCAATGCTGCAGTCTTCAGCGTCTTCAATTGCTCATCGCAGTACTGTATCGACTTCTTCGCCAGCTCTGTAGAAGTAGTGATCAACACAGCCGGAGTGTCAGGGCCGTGCTCAGCCTGCGAAAGAAGGTCCGTAGCCACGGTCCAGGGATCTGCCGTCTCGTCGGCAACGATGAGGACCTCTGTCGGACCAGCGAAAAGATCAATGCCAATCTGACCGAACAGCTGTCTCTTGGCCTCGGCGACAAACGCATTGCCAGGACCAGCGATGAAGTCAACCCTGGGCACAGTCTCTGTTCCTACGGCCATGGCAGCGACGGCCTGAATGCCTCCGAGAATGAAGATTTGATCTGCGCCGGCGTAGTACATGGCAGCCACAGTGGCAGCGGGAATCTCACCGGCCGCTGGAGGGGTGCATGCGACCACGTTCTTGACACCGGCTACCTTGGCGGTGAGGATTGTCATGTGTGCGGATGCCAGGAGAGCGTATCTACCACCAGGGATATAACTGAGAACGACATCAGTACACGATGCAGCCGACATTTTCAGGAATTTAGGGCATCTTACGCTCCGACCGACTCGATTGGGTTATTCTTCTGTCCGAGGAACACTCCAGGTGATATTTCTAGCTCGAAATCCTTAACAGTCTCTTTCTGTGCCTCTGCAAACCGGCGGACATTAGCCTGGACCGCCTTGATGTCCTTGATAACTTGCTCAGGGACCGTTAAGATAATCTTCTGGATCTCTTCGTCGGAGAGCCGGAAGCCAGACGCAGGAGACCATTTGTCAAAAGTTTCGCTGTACCGCCTAACAGCGCTATCTCCATCCTTGCGAATGGTGTAGATTACGCCTTTGACGATGCCGGCCACATCAACGGAGGGAGGCGATGAGCCATTGGTGGCGGCGTTTCGCTTTTCTGCGGCTGCAGGCTTTTTGAGGAATGTACGAGCCATGATCCTGGGGTTTCTTCTATTCGTGGGACGTGAGATGTTCGGAATTCGCTGGTGAGGATGGTGATTTAATGGTGTTGATCAGCATTCACAGCACTCTTTGACTCTTAATCAGTCGGTATTTAAATGAGAGCGAAAGACATGCCTCTGCTTATGATCCTTCTCCCATCTCCTAGTCTTTCCGGATTAGCCATCTCGGTGTTGCCTCCGATTACCTTGAGACACGCTTTCCGGCTTTCCGCTTCGGCGCTTCACTTACACTCACGACGATGCTTCACCGTAATGCTCGGCTATGAGGGGGCGGGGCATATCCCAGATCACGGAAGTGCGGGCGCATGCCTACTCGCAGTCTCGACCCTATTGTGAAGCACCCTTTAGTTCGTGTTTCATTTGCGAAATCGGCTTTGGCCTCAGTGTATGGTATTAGCGAGGTCGGTTGTTGCCAATGTTGTGCCAGGTCACGTTAGGGAGCTCCGATATCGTTACAAACAAGGCTTCGGGTGAGTTTCAGTTGGTGTTGAGGGATTGCGGTTTACCAGTTCTGGCTCTGCACTCGGGCAGAATGCCGCGTTTTACGTTGCAGTCTTTGCACGTGGAATGCTGTATTTTCTAATCTAGGTACAAGTATGTATTGACCTCATCATAGTATGCTTCAAAGACTAAATCCTGCGTCAACAACGGCATTTTGGCCAGTCACAGACTTGGAGACAACAAAGGTCTTGACCTGGGTGACAACATCATCCACGGTAGCAAAACGAGCCAGTTTGTTTGACTCCAGAGCAGCCTGTAATCTCTCTGGCGGGAAGGAACGGCCCCATTCCTGCGCGTGGATGCTGCCCATTAGCCTTGTCACCGTAGAGGTAGGACTACCAGGGTAGCAAAGACGAACCGTGAGAAGAATTCCGGGGGATATGCTATTGACCCTGATAGACGGTGCCGAAATAGTCGCGAGACATCTGGCGAGATGGATCTGTGCGGCTTTCGTGACTGCATAAGCCTGTGGTCATCTACTGTCAGAGGGACTTCGTTCTTAGACACAAAGAGGTGCAGCCAGAGGTAACACTTACAATGCTGCTCCCACTAGGCTTGACCCCGGCCAGACTCGCAGTCGACACGAAAGCGGCCGAGCCAGCCTCTCGTTCATTGCTCTCCTCCAAGTACTTCTTTGCGGCGTGAAACAACCACAAATGACTCTTCACATTAGCCGTGAAACATCGATCCCAATCCTCTGCATCAACATTGTCCTCCAGATCCGAGAACGTGCGCATTTTGGTCCAACCAACATTGGAGATGACGATGTCAAGACGACCTCCGAACTTTTCTGCCGCTTGTTCCACGAGCGATTGGATTTGTGACTTTTCGCATGTGTCGGCGCGAATGGCGTGAACAGATGCTGGCTTTTGTCGTGCGCTGCATTCGGCCTGGATGTCCTTGACTAACTGATCTGCGCGGCTTTGGTTGCTGTTGTAATTGACGATCACGTTCATGCCCAGCTCGACGGCCAACATGCGAGCGATTGCCGCTCCCAGCCCACTGCTGGCAGCCGTGACCAATGCGACTTTGTTGCATGCCATGCTCAGCGCTTGATTCAAGGAAATGTGTGTTTGAGCGCCAGGGCAAGCAAGCTTTGTACAGACGTCCTCGGGATAGAGTCGGCCCATGCTGATAGGCTTCATGTGAGTATTGGCTTGAGGAAGACTAATTATGTAAAGAGTCATTTGCACATTTGCTGGCATGTACTTCTTAGCAACTACAATTTCACGCGCCAAAGCCGACTATGGTCTGGGTCGGTCCCCCACCTCGGGTTGACTTCAATGGAGGCGGGCAAGCGCGTGTCCAGAGTGGGTGGACTGGCCGGCGACGGAGTACCAACAGCCATGTGCTGTACATAAAGCTAGTACATACTGTAGTATTATGAATGTAAGTCGCTTCAAGTAGCAACAAAAGTCATCTCATTGTGGATAACTTCATTATTGACTCTTGTTCCAACACCTCGAACCTTAATCATACCATTGCACAGTACCTTGGCGAACACAATGGCTACAGCAGACGAGTCCCGCAAAGGCCTTAGAAGCCTCAAGCGCTTTATTACAACCCACGATAACACCGGCAAGCCCACATTCGTCGACAGCATGTCAGAAGACGCGCCTTTTCAAACCCTTCCCGACAAGGTCGACTTCGCGCTCTGCTACGCGACCGACAAATTTCCAGTCAACCTGAGCGACGAGCAAGACGTGAGCACATACAAACAGTACACCAAAGAGCTTCCCGGCATTGCCATTCCTACTGGGACCGTCCTCCGAGTCGTTGACATGCCACCTGGGGCGACTTCGCCCATGCATCGCACCATCAGCCTTGACTACGGCGTCGTGCTGGAGGGTGAGGTAGAGCTGCGACTTGACTCTGGGGAGAAACGTTTGATGGGAAGAGGTGATATGTCGATCCAGAGGGGGACTAATCATGAGTGGCGGAATGTTAGTAGTACGACTTGGGCGCGGATGCTTTATGTATTGCAACCTGCTGAGCCCTTGGTCATTGGTGGAAAGGAGCTTACGGACAACACCAAGCATACCATTCCTGGATATGAGGACAAATAGATGCTGGGTGAAATAATGAGGCAATTAAACGGTTTCCTTGCACAACTTCTCCTTACTTAAAATGTTCGCATAGCTATGCTGGTCACCATGACGACTTCTGAATGCGCTGAGGCAACTGCCTTTCCATTGTTCAAGATGACTCAAGTTCGTCAGGTCTCAGCCATAGAACGGCTACTTATACTTTCCAAGTGACGCTCTTCGTCTGAACCCATTCGCGCAGTCCAAGAACACCGTTAAACCTGCCCCATCCGCTGGCTTTGGTGCCTCCATGGGGCAAAGCCGGCTCATCGTGAACAGTCATGCTATTGATGTGCACGGCTCCAGACTGGATTGACCGGGCCATACGAAGGCCTCGTGCCAGGTCTTGTGTGAAGACTGCCGCGCTCAGACCGTACTCGGTGTCGTTCGCGATTGCTGGAGCATGATGGTCAGAATGGGTTCACTTCTTTGCCGTTCGATGTAGGAGCACAAATAGGCATAGGGCTTTGGACTCACAAATGGCCTCTTGCTCGGTAGAATAATTGAGCATGCTGACTGAAGGACCGAATGACTCGGTCTTGTAGAGCTTCATTTCAGGCGTGACACCCTTGACCACCGCACGCTGCATCTTCCTAGAGCCCTCTTCAGCTTTCCCAACGGATCCGTTAAGAAGAACTGCGCCCTTGCTGACAGCGTCCTGGAGCAAAGCCGCGTTCTTCGCCAGAGATGCATCATTGACGACAATAGCATGCTCCCCCATTTGTCCCTCCTGCGACCGGACGGCCGCAATCAACTTGTCCTCAAAGGCCTCGCTGATGCTCTCGTGTACGAGGATTCTTTCCGTGCTCATGCAAATTTGACCGGAGAACAGAAACGCGCCGAGAGCACATTGTGCTGCCGCAAGGTCCAAGTCAGCGTCTTCGCAGACAATTGCCGATGCCTTGCCCCCCAACTCCATAACGACGGGCTTGAGGTGATGGCCAGCCAATCTGCTGATGATGCGACCGACATTAGTGCTTCCGGTAAAGTTGACCTTTCGCACTGCAGGATGCGAGATTAAAGTATCTGTCACGGCCTCCGCGTGTTGGGGGGTCGTGACGATGTAGTTTAGAACGCCTTTTGGTAGACCAGCTCTGTGCATGATGTCGACGAGGAGGAAGTGGATGCGGGGAGATGTCTCGGATCCCTTGAAGACGACGGTGTTTCCTGCTGCTATTGGAAATAAGAAAGACCGCATACCGAGGATTGCAGGGGCGTTCCTGGTGTTCGGGTTAGTGTCAGTCAGGTTCATTCCACTCCTTCATAAGTGTAAGGAACTTACCACGGCGCAATGGCCAGTGCCACACCATAGGGCTCATACAAGACCATAGCCTCTGACTTTGAATCCTGCAAACTTGGAACTTCGCCGGAAAGGCAGTTCAATGCCTCCGTCACACCTTCGATCTGGGCAATTGTCGTGTCGACATTGAAGTTGGCCCACTGGCTTGGCGCCGCGATCTCCTGCTCCATAGCCTCAACAAGGACCGCCCTGTCCTCACGCATGAGTCTTGCCGCCTCTAGGAGAACGCGACGACGGTCGCTGAGAGCGCTGCGTGACCATGTTGGGAACGCGTCTTCTGCCGCTTGGATGGCTGCTGTGGCTGTCTCGGCGGTACTGAGGGCGCATTGGTGTACCTTCTCACCGGTACTGGGGGACACAACATTGAATGTCTGCTCTGGGGTACTCTGGACACCGCCAATGACCGTTGGGACTGTGAATGAAGACATTGTGGTAGAATTGCTCTGTCAGACAGCTTGCGAATTGGTCTGTTTACATGTGATCTCCTTTGAGCATTTCTAAGCCCCATGGGGGACTACTGAGCTTAAGTACCACAGAGTTTATGCCTCCAGCTTTTCTCCATCATCGGAATTATGCTCCAACCACATACCGATTTCCGAACTACTTAGTAGCTGAGTCTAAGCGTAGGCTGGCTGGGGCTACTCCACGCCTACGAAGAAGTCAGGCCGAGACCGGTGGTGGAGGCGCATCCGGCACCAAGTCGCGGCATCGGGGAGTTAGGATACCAAACTCACCAGTGCGGATGTAAAGCCGCCAGTAGAGGAACTGGTCTGCAAATATGGGGAAAGGCACTACAATAAAATTGATGCATAATAGAAGATCGGAATTATTGATTCAATATCATGTTTTTATTTCCGTAACGACTTGCATTTCACGGCTTGTCCTCGTCGACACGCGAATGTCTACCTTGCTCAGGCTACCGGGCTAGTATTCTCCTCCCAATGTACAAACAAAAATGTCATCTCTCAATCTCCCTCCTGTATACTTCCACGTTCTATTTACAGCCTAAGGATTCATTAGTTTCTTTCGTGATCTTGGGTGATGACAGTAGTGGTGAACCAAGTCGGCTTCGCTTCCCACCCTGTAGGTCTCACTCACCGTAATTAAGCGAAGGCCAAAGAACATGGTAGTAATGAAAGCCCGTTCGCCTCCATTGTTGTAGACTATGCGTTCTGCGGGGTCGAGATTGTAGTCGATAGGCCGGTATGGAGGAACTCGGCGATGATCTGTTGGCCAATCTGTAGGAGAGTTGACATTTCGTGGTACATCGGGTAAGGGAAGCACCGAGTCTTGTAAAACAGATGGCTGTTGCTCAGCTGCGCCGGAGCTCGTTAGGCGGATCTCGTAGTCAGCCAACACACGGCCGAGGGATTGCTTGGAGGTTGTCGCTGTCGTCGCCATCATGGACGTCGAAGTCTGAAAAGATTAAGAAGTAGTGTAAGTTGGAAATGAGAAGGAAGAAACGACCGTGTCCAAAGGATGCACAACTACAAGAAATCGTAGAGTTGGAGGGCACAAGGCCAATTCAGCATTACCCCCAATTCTTTTACCACCGTTCACTATATTCACTAAGCGGCCCCCTCCCGGAATGATCAACGACTGAATCAGAACCAATGGGATGGTTGACTACGTACCCAGGTACGAGGTCGTCTAGGATGTAAGGTCAGATGGACGAGGCTTCGGAGGGTGGGCGAGGCCTGTCGGATTGTGGAGTGTCGGCTGTTACATGAGGCGAACCACTTACACGGACGAAATGGATGCGAGACGCACGCGGTGCCTCGCACCACCGAGCTCTAGGAAAACAAAAAGACTAATGGGAAAAAAAAGGAACAGGAAAGATAGACTGATGAAGAAACGAGCTTTGTTCTCTATTTTTCGAGGAAATTGGATTCAGAGCCATCACCCTCACACGCCAGCATGTCGCGACACACCGTAGATGATGTCGCGAGACTGCAGGAAACGATCGCCGACGGTCGCCTGGCAAACCCCGTCTATCGAAGAGAGCAACTCGTGAAACTCTTCACAGCTCTACTCGAGAAGAGACAGACTATTCAGGAGGCCATTGTCAAAGACAGCGCCGTGACTCAAACTGAGGCATTCGCCGAGGTGTACCAGACACTCTCAGCTCTCAAGTCTCACATCGATGCCACTTCGCCGACTGCGCAATTGGCGGTCGAGTACAGTGTTGCTGAGGGCAAGGACGCGGCTGCTGATCGACATGGTCTCGGTATTGTTGTCATTGAGCCTCATTTCCATACCTTCTTCTTTTCCATCTTCTCGCCGTTGGGTGCTGCCATTGCGGCAGGCAATCCTGTGGTGCTTGTGGTAAGCAAATGGCGTGCATAGACGAAGCTGCCTCATTCTTTTTCTTCTTTGGGAGAGAGAGAAAGCGAGCGATTCTGCCTTACTGACGAATGATTCTGTACTTAGTTGAAGAAGACATTGCATCACCTCCCAGCCCTGGTTCAGACTATCCTCGAAGAAGCCATCGACCCCGGTCTGGTCGCGATCCTCCCCTCAGAACACAGCGATCTCAATGCTGCCCTGTATATCCGCCAGGCTCCCAAATCAAATTCGACAGACGGGCTGTCCGGAAATTCACCAAGCAATGCCCTGACTGTTGCAATTGTCGATCGAACAGCAGGTGTCGATGATGCAGCCAAGGCTGTATGGGCGGCTCGGTCCTCTTTTGGCGCTACATCGCCGTACGCGCCGGATGTCATATTCGTGAACGAATTTTCCAAGAAGGAGTTTCTCGCTTGTCTGCTTCAATACTGTCTCAAGAATCATGATTCCTACCCCGCCGCGTCAAGAGGAGCATCCGTCGAGCTGCCAAAGGAAGGCTGCCAGTCCATCGCATCCGGAGCATGGGGCCAAGTCATTGAGCTGACGAGCAGGTACGTCTCGAGATCACATTTCCCCTCCTTTCTCAGCCACATAATCATCCATCGTGTTCAAGCATTGACATCGTGTACAGATCTGCACTTTCTCGTGTCCAAAAGCTGGGTCAGAGGACCTTCTACATCTACCCTTACCGAAGCCTCGAAGATGTCATTGAGCTGGCCGACGATCTGACAGCCGATGCGCTCCTGGCCACCTATGCTTTCGGAGAGAGGAAGACTTGTAAATACCTACTCCAGTTCATCGACAGCGATGTTGGGTTCGCCAATTTGGCACCTACAGAATTACTAGGTAAGCAAGCAAGTAAAGCGACTCAGCTGGCAATTTTGCCTATCTGGCACGCACGAAACGAACCGCGACTAACTTGTTCTCTTTCACCACTTCCACAGTCGGACCAGCAGCACCGCGAGGACACCCAACGCTGCTCGACACGCGTTATTCTGTAGAGATGTTCAGCAGACCTCGACCCCGTTACGTGGAGCAAACGAGGTTAACGTCGGTACTGGATCGTGTACTTGGCGGTGGCGCGACGG
The DNA here is from genome assembly GCA_021347865.1 of Sarocladiaceae sp. CBMAI 1973. Classification (NCBI taxonomy): domain Eukaryota; kingdom Fungi; phylum Ascomycota; class Sordariomycetes; order Hypocreales; family Sarocladiaceae; species Sarocladiaceae sp. CBMAI 1973. The sequence goes on from WNLN01000261.1 coordinate 10,928, forward strand.
CTGCAGATGAGAAGAAGATGCTGGACAGTTTGTTGCCGGAGAAAAGAAAGCCTGCTAATCCGGGCATTGGATATTTCGAGCGTGGTGCTCTTGTGGGAGCTTTGACTATATTTTTGCCTGTGCTTGGTGGGCTTTCGACCGCTGCGTTTCTCACTGGCAGGATCATGTACAGAAAGTATGTGTCGTAGTTACTTTGGTTTCTTGAGATTTGAACAACAACATGCAGACGCCGAGCACTTCATTTCTAGGTGTATCAGTTTCGTAAGGATAATTAAAAGGACGTTTGTACATCAACACGAGTTCTGTGATGTCGATTGCTCACTCCATCGATAGAACGCTTCATCTCTGACTTCTAGCCCCCTGACCGAAAACAGAGCTCAAACGCGTTGCTAAGCGCGACGCGTGCTGAACGTCAATCAAACCTTTTAAGGTGCCTAGTTGAACTTGATTCGACATGTGATCAAGGCACGACCCATCGCAGCTGTACTACAAAGCTTGGTGTTGAACCGGGGGGTGAGGGTGAGGCAAAAACACCCAACCCGAGCGCTACGCCCACATGCCGAGCCAGGAACACGCAGCCCGCGAGCATGCACAACCATGTTTGCCACTATTCGGTCTGGCATGGGCAAGGGTCTTGTCAACTAAAGCATGAGACATAGCGCATCCTGCCTTATACGTAGTTCGTCGCACCACGCTTTTTGGGAACTCAATTGAGGAATGACAAGCAGCAGTTTCCCGGCCCATTCCATGCGCATTACATCTCTCGACCATTCCCTGATCTCATCATTCGAACCATACAACGGGCAAAATGACACGAACACCGGTGCATTTCTTCTCTCATGGGTCTACCATGATGCTTGGTGAGGAGTCCAAATCGGCGGATTATTGGAAACAGTGTGGAGACGAGGCTCTTGCGAATGGTATCAAAGGCGTTATCATCATGGTAAGTAGACAGATACCCCAATCCCTGGACCTGCAGCCTGTCTCCATCACTCTGATCTAGTGTTCACGATCGCTGACAACTTGCTCCGAAAGGGTGCACATTGGGCTGCCACTGACCACGATTCCATCGAGATCAGCACCAATCCTGCGCCTAACAAGTCACCAGTCGCCTATGTGCACCCCGACAAGTACATGAACTACAAGCTCAATCCCGATCCCGTCGGCGCTGAGCGATGCATCGCGCAACTTCAATCAGAAGGTTTCAAAGCAAAGGCGAACCCGGACTTTGACTGGATCCACGATACATATCTGATCCTGATCAGGATGTTCCCGGGAGGATGTCCTCCCACAACAATCATCTCAATGAACTCCTACTTCGACCCACACTACCACGTAAGAGTAGGCCTTGCCCTGCGACCACTTCGCGAGGAGGGCTATCTACTCATCGGATCCGGAGGCGCCGTCCACAACCTGTTCAGAAACGTATGGGATCCTATGATCAAGTATGGCGACAACTTCGCCCAGACAACCCCCCCGGAACCCTGGGCTTTGGAATTTCGTCAGAGTGTTGAAGATGCTTTCTGTAGGGGAGCGGGGCCGCGCTTGCGACGTGCTATTGCGAGGTTGATGAAGCATCCTTTGTATCGAGAGGCGCATGCGACGGATGACCATTTCATGCCACTGTGCTTTGCGGCAGGCGCTGCTGGGGCCATTGACGATGAGGACTCGAAGGTTGAGTTTGGCGCGGAGGACTGGGAGTTGACCAATATGTGTAACAGCCAGTATACCATTGGCACGTGGAAGCAGCCCATCGCTGCCTAGGTGGTTTCGAATCCAGCAATCGCGTCTCTTTTGTGTTCTTCTACATAATGAGGTCTCAACTGTAAATAGTTTCATGCTGAAAGAGGCATCTGGCTTTCACTGGACGGGGATTCACAAAGATAGGGACATGAAGGACTGAATGCATCACACCTAGTCCACGATTCCAATTCACACAATCATCCAGTAAAGAGTGTTTAGAATAATGATTTATCCTATATAAAGATCATATCTATTTATAAGTCTTCTATAGCAATGGTGACCTGGGCTGTATCAAACCTCCTCTTTAGGCGGGATGATTGGCAGGAGCAGGTAATTGAGCGTGCCAGGCCCAAAGCAGATATGATTCATGCCCTCAAATTTGCTTGGCGGTCTTTGAGAGTGCGATTATGTCAGTGAACATTCCGGTTGCCAGTCAAGTGAGGAAGGAAGAGAAACCTTACCTATCAGTCTTGTCATTATGCTGGAAAACGCCACAGCCTTGAGTGTCACCACTGGCAACCTCCAACACAAGCTTAGCACCAGGCTCCAGGACCACATTTGTAGGCCACACTTCAACATCAAGCTCATACAACTCCCCGTTGATAACGGGTTGCACATCCTTACTCGTATAGTCTCGCCAAGGCAGGTAAGGTCGATGCTTCGAATGAGCAGTGTTCACCTTGCGCAGACTGACCCGCAACCACCCCTTGGTGAGTGGTACGGGGTCGCCGGCAGTGCCTGTGTAGAAGACTTCCTTGCCAGCGGGGGAAATGTGACGAAGTGTCACGAATATGTCGATGTCGGAAGGAGTGGCGCCTTTGGGTAGAGCTGTAACGCTCACTGTTGTATGGAAGATGATGTTGCCTGTGATTTCCGTCTCCTTCTCGAACGGGTCTGTTTCGAATTGGACGAATCTGGGGTCTTGGAGGGTCCCCAGAGCTTTGTAGGATACCTTTGAACGAGCCTGAGAAGCTGCTACCGCCGTAATGACGTCGGGAGTGAGGCGTTTCTGAGGCGTTAGGTACCACTTCGTCCATTGCGTGCGGGCAATGGGCCATTCGTTCTCAATGCGCCTCGGGAAGGTCTTCTCTGCCTCGGCATTGTTGAAACCGACATCGCCCTTACGCAACACCATATCAACTTTTGGAACCTTGCCCGTCGTCCAACCTGCGTAGTCATCGCCCTTGAGGAAGGCATCCAAGAAGGACTTTTGAACCTCGACCTCTTCCTTGTAGTAGAACGGGAGGTCGTGACGACCTGTGATAATACGAAGCCACTTCTGCTGTGATCCTGCGTGGCAGAAGCCTTCCAGGTTGCCGCGTAGGTGAAGCAAGATGCCGCCCCAGTTGGCGACTGATAGGAGTGGAACCTCGATGTCACCCATGTCATACTCCTTGGAGGCGTAATACTCGTCATCTCGGAAGCGGTTCTCACGATTGTCAACAGTCTGGTCCTGCCGGTTGGCTGCTCTCTCCTCTGCCGACAAGTTTCCTTCGATCGTCTCAGGACAAGTCTCAGGTCTCTTCGGTCCTTGGCCTCCCGTAGCCTCATTGGTGATGATCGGCTCATCACGGGGCCGACCATATTGATTCGAGACAACCTGACGATTCCACCAAAAGTCAATAAAGTTATTCGAGAGAATTCCTCCGTGCCGGCACCGATCGCGGTAATAATCCGACATGCCCTCCCAGGGAACAATAGCAGCTAATCCCTTTGGTCGACGAGCGGCTACTCTCCATTGACTGCCTGCATAGTAGCTGATGCCGAGAAGGCCAACTTTCCCGTTCGACCACGGCTGCTCTGCGCACCATTCGACGACCTCGAAGAAGGCTTCACTTGTGCCGCGGGACATGGTATCCAAGAACCCTCGCGATTGGCCGATTCCACGCTCGTCGGCTCTGACTACAGCGTAGCCCTGGCTAGTCCAGAAACCGGGATCGGGAGTTTCCCATGCTGCGTGAACGGACTTGTGTTGGGGATTGAGCTCATCGTAGGAAGCTTTGTAGAAGCTGGAACTTCAGTCAGCATTTTTACTCTTTCTTGTTTGGCCATGCCCAGCCGGCCTACAAAGCGATGCTCGCTCGGAGAGAAGACACAACTCTAGGGTGCGACTTACTCCTTGTATGGCGCATCTTTGCCGTAAGGGCCATACGTCACCAACACGGGCACTCGTTGCCCTTGATCCGAGCTTTTTGGTCGAAACACATTGCATCGGACGTGTCCGTCGCTCGACTGCAGCGCAATCGTGGCATTCGTCTCGTAGATGTAAGAGAACGACTCTTTGTCCACAACGTGTAGATCATGTCTAAGCTGGGTAGGCATTTTGAATGGCTCTGGACAATTCACTCCTGCCAGGGTTCCAAAAGTTGGATTGAAAGCTGACTTGTGAATGCGAACGGTATTGAAATGCAATGGACGGTGTACGGACTGAAGCAACCAGGACCAAAATAGAGGTTTAATTCCATACTCTTTCTCCAAACAAACAAAGTTCCGAATGCGGAGTAACAACTACCAGACGAACAACCGCGCAACTTAGCGTACTAAGCCAAACTCATACTATTTCACGTAGCAGCCGGTGGATGAGCAGCGAGCTGGCTGCAGATGGTCTTCGGCCCCTCACCCACCCGAGAGTATCCCCCACATCCCGACCTGTGGGGCGAAGAGGAATCTGGAGGAGGCGCCGGGGACTGTGGAGGTGATTTGCGGGGGGATTTGGGTTTGGGTGCAGAAAGTAGCGATAACGGGTGCACAGGGGAAGGGTATTGCAATTATCTAACTGGCTCCCACGCGGGTCTACCGGATCACCTGCTGCTGGACGTCCGTCCGTGCCGACTCCTCCCCGCCCCCTCAGATGCCCATTGCCGTCTTCCGTAACCGGAAAACGTTGCTACTGCCGAATGGTCACAGCAGCCCGACCGAGATTGGCTAGAAGCTGGTACAGGTTCTCGACCAGAGGCGGGACAGTCTCCCACTGCGCAAAGTTCGCGTTTAGTATACTAAGCACGATTTCAACCACAGCTTCTTCGTTAAGAACCGGGATCAAGACTCCATCGGTTCCCGCAGTTGTCGGCATAGTCTGGAGTGCAGCCATGGCAGGCTTGCTCTTGGTGAAGAATCGGTGTACGGCGGGTGAGTCCGGTCCGTTCAAGCACACGGGCATGTCTCCGGTGATGATGGGTGAAGGGTCGTCCTTTGGGCCTTGTTGGTGTGATAGTACGGCGTAGGCCCAGAGCACGAGGTTTGCTTGGTATAGTCCAACGGTGAAGAAGTCGCGTAAGTGGGCCTGTTCGAACCGCTCGGCAGCTCGTAAGACTTGTCCGGCGTGCCAGATTGCTCGTCGTGATTCGTCGCTGGTAGCCCATTCCTTCAGTATAGGAAGAGCTTGTCGTGCATCGCTTTGATCACCCTTGCCCGCAAAGAGCTCAATCTCGTTGAACGGCACGTGTAAGCGCATGATGATGAGCTCATGTAGTAGATGGGCTGTCCCATCCCAATGGCTCGTCACGTCACCTTCATCTCCTTGAGCATGAAGCTGAAAGCGGTGCAAATCTTCGAGAATCCGTTGATGGCGGAGTGTCAAAGCCGCGTCCTGTTGTCGTGGCTTGCCCAGCACTGCGCACTCCTGTTGCAAGCAGGAAGCCATGCCCCAAATACCACAGAGAATGATGAGGTGACAAAATGGCATATCGTAGTCTTCGCCGAGTTCCGGACCATCGCGCAAACAGTCTGCAAGGCTTATAGAGGCCTGCTTGCGTGGTCTGCTGAAGTAGACCGCTTTCCAGGACTCAGCGTCAGGGGCGAGCCAGAGGTCTCGACTTTGTGGCATCGGGACTTTAAGCTCAGAGAAGGATATCAACGATGTCGTGGACATGGCGATGGAGACTTTGGAGTCGACGATGAAGGCGTGATAGACAAGTCGCCTCATACTCTCTTCCTGTACCCAGGCTAGCCACTTTCTTTGCAATATGTCACCTTTGTCGTCGACAAGTGGCGCAGGCATCGCATTTCTTGGCTTTCCGAATCTGCCACTTCTACGAAGCATCTGCGGCAAGTGTACGTGTCAGCTAATGCCTGGCAATATAAGACATGCGGCACACGGTGCGGGAGGGAAAACGAGACAGAGCTTATTGAGATACTGCGACGGGGCTGCAGGACTTACAGTGTACGGGATCTGACGATGGCTTTCTGCAATTTCCATCTTTCTCTTGAGACCGCTCCACAGTCCCAGCTCGATATCAAGCATAAAGGCTTGAATCGGCCATAACTTACGTGTGAGCGTGTTGTCCGCCTCGAACCTTGTGGGGAGAGAGACCCGAGCAACCTCGTGCAGAGCAAATCCGACTGAATGCAACACTTTTGAGTCTGTGTAAGTTGAGCCCATATTAGCGACAGTCATCGCGAGCTCGGGCTCCATCTGCTCAATGACCAAGGAAGCCTGGTGTAAGAATGAGTCCGGTTGCAGTCGGTGCCAGTAGAAGAAGTTGTCCGTGAGTTTCGACAGTATGATGGCGGATGGGAAAGCTTTTACAATGGCTGGCTTGTTCTCGGGTTTGCATGCGGCCAGAGTCAGGATGAGCATTTGATCTCTCTGGCAGGCTGTGAGAACTCCAGTTCGCCTGGTGACGCTCGGTCCCTCTAAGCTGGACAATGCAGTCTGGGACTCGGGGCTTTCTCCCAGCACGTACAGGGCTTTGATATGGGAGGCCGTGTGATCTCGAGATGACGGCTCCCACAAGCCCAGTGTCGACTCTTTGTAGGCGATACTTGTGGCTAACGTTTTCGTGGGTTGTCCTCTTTGCTCAGTCTGCGGCATGGCCGAGTGGACTTCATGGTCCTGCTGAATGCTTTCGTAGTACTGCGAAGGGCTGATTGGCAAGTCCCATAGTCCAGTAGCTACGTCGTCGAAATGAACCTCGGCGTCTGTTCTGTAGTCGAGAAGGCCTTGGGACTGCATTGGTTCCAAGGCCAGATCGGCACTCGACCAGTCGATTTGGTCAACAGCCTGTCCCTCTGCACCGCCGGCGCGTGTGGGCGTCATGACACCGCTCAAAAAGTCGGAGAAGTTCAGGTCAAAAAAAGGCAGTGGCAAAGGTCGCTGCTGGTCGACGACGGAAGGACTGGTGGGCTCATCTTGGTCTGTGGGGGTCCGTCAGCTTTTCTTTCTCTTCACATATCTCACGTATCAGAAACCCGGTCCATGGGGCCGAGGACTGACAGACTGAAGGACTTACTTTCTGCTGCGTCCACTGATCCGTCTGGAGGTGTCATCTGAGACACGCGAGCAGAAGGCTCTGTGAATTCCGCCTGTCGCGTTTCCCTTCTACAAACAAGACCCTTTGTCAAGCAGCGGCGACAGGTCTGTCCCTCATCGCACCTCAGTTTTGCCGCAGCACATGGCTTGCAAGCCTGAGAGACACGAGGGCCTTGGTTCATGGATCGTCCTTGTCGCCTACTGGTGCTCGTGTCGTCGGACTCGTGACAAGAGGCATGGCGCTTGAGTAGATCCCTGTTCGAATCGAAGACGGAGGCGTCAATTTTACTGCGCAACCTTGGTTCAGATTCTGGAGTCGTAGAAGAACTCACTGTCGCCCGAAGGCTTTGTCGCAGACCTTGCAACGGAACGGTCTATCTTGCAAATCTAATCACTGTCAATCACGTCTCTTCATGCGACTTTCATGGCTGCTGTTGAGATAGGGTAAAAAAGGAAACTCACGAGAGCGAATGTGACGTGTGAGATGATCCACGCGGCCAAAGGCACGCTCGCAGTATGGACACTGAAGCTGGCGGCGCTGTGTCGGGACCGATGTTACGGCAGACGTCGGTTCGTCCTGGGCAGCAACTTCCGTGGACATGTTGAGTCGACCTCGCGATGCTGAATACCCCGTCAACAGTCCAAGAGACCAATTGTCACGAAGAAATGGAGACGATGGTGAGGAGGTTTGGTCTGAGTTTAGGATTGAGGCAGAAGGTGGAAGCAGTTCTCGACCATTACCCCGTGGGGTCCAGAGGAAGGTGCGAGCGGGTTGTATGAGCTCCCCATCGAGTTAGCCACCTCCACTGTAAGGCGCCCTAAGACAGCTGAAGGCACTGCTAACGCGTTAAAACGTTAGTTCGGTCTAGGGTCCATTGATCGCTGAAAGTTCCTCCATCAGCCGCTGGTAGTGGGCTTGAGGTGACCTGAGACTTTGGGGGCGATTCTCTCTGCCGTCCATCCGGGCTTCACTACAGGTAAGTACAGACCGCCTACCATCTTTACAGGCAGGGAGGGTTTCTAGGCTGGTACACCAAGAATCGGCTGCGATCAGAGTCTGTCTCATACTTTTCTTGTTTCGTAAGTCAAGTCTATCTACGGCATCTACACTAGTAGACTAATTGTACGAATGCGGTACGTATGAAGACCTAAAGCCTTGGCTGCTCATATGTATTGGCAAGACCATGAGTGCCGCTCTCATCCCCCTCATCCAGGAAGCCACACACAGTTCCTCGCGGATTCCACTTCCTCCTCACCTCCATCAATCTTCTCCCTTGCTCACTACCCCAATACATCGTCTGCCGAACCTGGAAATCAGCATCTCCAAGATATGCGCCCTCAGCGTAGGGCTCCATCTGCTTGAGGACGCGATGAGTCCACTCATGACACCGACTGTCCTCTGCTTCGTCCTCTGAGACGGTGTACGCTGCGAAGTAATGGTCCGTCTGCATCGAGAGAGCCATGTCCGGCATTGTGCCGTTCTTGAAGCTGCGTCGAGAGCCCGGAGCCATCGAGTACCATAACGTGAAGGACTTCTTGGTCGGTAGTGTCGTGAAGGACTCCTTGAGCGCTGAGACGACATCGGCGTCGTTGCGGAGGTAGCAGTTGTCCACTGTGTACCTGTGTCCCTCTGGGTTTGCCGCGCGCTGGTCATCGTATTCTTCTTGGAGACTTGTTTCCTGGCAAAAGACCCTCACGACCGTTGTTCCCGGCACTGTATCTTCTGCAGCTTGCAACGCCGCTCGAGCCTCCTCCTCGCTGTTCTTGAAACAGACGAGCTTGACAATTATGTGTATGCCTTCCAAGCCTTTGACGTATTGGCCAACCGCAACGATCTCGACACTGTCATCGTAGTCTTCGGCCAACTGTAAGGGTCGTAGTCAGCAAACTGCTCCCGAACGAAGGATGTGAGGGCCCTTGAAGCAGCTCTTCAGATTTGTGGTGAAAATGCGCACGACATACCTTAACTATCCAACTCACTGCTGTCTCGTAATCTTTCTTCTCCCAGATATACACGGACGACCGCATGTGGGTGAAGGCTGGTAGTGTTTGTAGGTAGAATCTGGTCACGATGGCAGGGAATCCTGAAGAGGGCAAACTGTCAGCACGTCGTTCCAAGTCGCATATTCGTCCACTGGCGTATGGATCGTGACTAGAGGGTGCATTTGTACATACCAGGTCCTGCTCCGCGAGCCGCCCAAAACAAGTCGCTATTTGTGTCCTTGTCGCAGTACTTCTTCTCGCCAGTGGCCGTAACGACGTCGATGCCCAACAGTCTCTCGCAAGCAAATCCCCAGTTCTAAATAGCGACCATAATGTGAGTCAAACATGCTTCAATGAAAAACAGAACATGTGCATGCACTTTGTCAACTCACCTTGCAGTTCCAACCCATGCCACCTTGCAACACAAAACCACCAAGACCAACATCCGGACAATGTCCACCAGGAAACATCCGCCCTCGCTGACCAAGCAGAGTATTCACCAGCCGACCTGTCATACTCGGTGACACCTGCAAGACGTTTGTCTTATCGTCCAGCGTGAAGTCGAAATACTTACCCATGTCGATAAGAATAGCTCCTTCACGCACACTCCACGCAGCCCAGCTGTGTCCGCCAGATCGCACGGAGACCCGACAGCCGAGGGCATTGGCGAGCCGTACTGCCTCGACGACATGCTTCTCTCGACTTGCCTGGACGACGGCTAGGGGTTGACGAGTTGGACGGCGGTTGTTGAAGACGCGACCGACTCGGGCTTGGTCCCAGCCGATGTCGTCTCTCCAAGTGATGGGGAAGTTTGGGGGCAGTTGTGCTTTGGCAGCATCTAGGCTGTCGAAGGTGAGTTTCGTCATGGTGATGGTGACGGCGATGATGAAGATGATGGCAGTAAAGAACGCGCGAGGGATGCAATCCGTCAATCGCAGTCTTGTACAGATATATCTCTACTTTACACGTCTACTTGAATCCAAGCGAGCGACAACGGAGACATTTCATATTGAACCGTTGTCGCTGGCCAACCATTCATTACCCCAAATCATGGGGCGCGGTACCGCTCCAAAACTCGGGCCTCCTTTGACTCCTGGGGCGCCTCTAGAGCATTTGTGTCCGTAATTGGACTGGCATTGCGACTAAGGTATTGGCATGTGGCCGCAGGACTAAGGGGTACTATCGTCCAGAAAGCATGAGCGAGCGAGGCAGAGGCATCGGGACCACAAGCCGAAGGTGGCGTCTCTCCATTTCCCCGCACTTGCAAGGTTGGATGGAATTCACTTGTCCATCTTAGGTTTCATACAATACGATGGCTGCACTGTGGGGAATGGTTACGTATACGTTTCTCCAACATTGAGTTGTGGTTATTTGGTAACGTCACTGAATTGGGTGCGTAAGACAACTCATCCGAAGGCGGCGAGGGCCATGGGTCCCGACAACGACTTATACAGAGGCCTTACGAGACTTCACTGATGTATTAAGACAACTGGTCAGATTAAGGCACTTACACATATCAGCATTGAGAGTTTGCCATTCTTCACAATCCAACGAGCATCTTTTACTTGCTATCGTCAAAACACCACGAGCGACGGGAGAACAAAGGACCTGCCATGGCCCAATCACAGACATTAGCAGGCAAGGTGGCCAAGGTGGCCATCGTCTCCGGGAGTGAAAGCGGCATCGGCTACGCAATTGCGAGCGAGCTTGCTTCGCGAGGTGCACACGTCGCAATCAATTACCCCTGGGTCAACCTCACAAAAACAGCAGACACGAAGGCCGCCAGTCTACCGACCAGGAGCATCGCCGTTTGCGCCGACATGGGGACAGTTGAGGGTCCCAAGCACCTCGTCGACACCACGGTCCAGGAATTTGGTCACATCGACATTGTCGTCAACAACGTTGCCATCGCCGTCAACAAGCCATTCGAGGAGCAGACACTACAAGATTGGGATCTTCTGGTCAACGTCAACGGACGGAGCACATTCCTCCTCACACAGCACAGCCTTCCTCACCTAACCAAAGGCTCCGGGCGGATCGTCAACATCTGCTCCGCAAGTTCTCGAGGTCCGCCGCCCATGCAGACCATCTATGCTGGAACCAAGGGAATGGTGGATTCATTTACAAAGTGCTGGGCGAAGGAGCTGCCACCGAAATATGGCTGCACAGTCAATGCTGTGTCGCCGGGCCCGACCATGACCGAGGGATTTCTCGCTGCTGGGGAAGAGGCTATGAAGATTCTGCAACCTACAATTGACGCGACGCCAGCTGGGAAGAGGATGGGTAGGCCGGAGGAGATTGCGTTTTCTGTGGCTTTTTTGTGTGAAGAGAGGGCAAGTTGGGTTAATGGAGTTCACTTGTCGGTCAATGGAGGTCTTCATATTGACTAGGAAGAGATGAAATATCGAGGTGATTAGATGGTCACATGGATACAAAAGTGCAGGCATCGCTCTCAATCGCGTAACATCCCTTTGCCATTGACACGGTTGGTAATACTCATTCACATCATAGGTACTTCATAAGTGGCAAGAGCCAACTACAACTAGAGAAACTTTTCTAAAGATGTTACTCTACACAGAATAGACGCATTCGGCCTTGCAACGCAACAGCTCACGCTCAAAAGTCAAATCGCGGGCATTTAATGATTCTAATAGATTGCTGTTTTTGGATTTAGGAGAATTTATTATTATTCTTATCACTTGCTGAGGCCTTGTCCCAAAGACTGACATGCCGTTGTGCTCGTCAGTTTACCCTGTAGATACACGTGTGAGACGTCGCCATTCATCACCCCAAGGGAGGGGCCCTTAGTCGTGAGCCCCGACACTTTCGATCGACTTGTTTAACAATGACATGTGACCATGGTGGCATGACACTTTTGCAACCGCGTTGCACGTTCTCGTAGTCATCGGAGCTGACTGCCCCTCCCCTTTGCCCTTCGTCACTCACTTACTGCCTGTAAACAACTGCGCCCGCATTGCCGAAGGCGGGGTGAGAGGCCCGGGGCGGGTGGGGGGAGATTTGGAGCGATGGCGGGTCAGCGTGGTAGACAGGGGCAGTACCTTGGCGAGCAAGTGATTGGGTGAGGAGCCAGTACAGGTGTAAGTCTGTACTGTTAACGAGGTGCACGTAAGGTATTTGTGTTCACATTCCCCGAATTTGTAAATTGAGTGAGCCCTGTATAGTCCCTGTTCCCGTTCCATACTTTATAGAAGGATTGGGTTCAACTCACGCGAGTTCCTTCTCCTCTCACAGGCCGGCGCAACGCAACGTTCTTCCAACTTTTGAAAGCATAACCTTAGAACAGCGAGACGATATTCCCCAGTCACAGTCAACCATCATCATGGCCGTCACCAACGGTGCTTTGGAGACCAGCACAACACTCCCTCTGAGCAATGGAAACCATGTGAATAGTGACTCCTGCCCGGACAATCTTCACGTTGTCATTGTAGGAGCAGGAATCGGTGGCCTCACCGCAGCCATTTTCCTCCGCAGAAACGGCCACCGGGTTACTCTTCTGGAGCAGTCGCGCTTTGCAAGTGAGGTCGGTGCAGCAATGCATCTTGCACCCAATGCCAACGGCCTTTTGAGACGGCTTGGTATCTCACCTGAGGACTTGGGAGCCAATGTGTTTGAGCGTGTTAGTACCCAAGAACATTCCCTCCCTCTACTTACGATAGGATGGTCGTGGGGGAATGAACTCTTGGCCGGGTCATGCTAATTAATTGAAACAAACAACAGATAACCGAGTATAATGTCAAGAACGAAAAGCTTCGGGATGCTGATCTTGCCGAGGCACACAGCATCTGGCAGCATCCTTGGGACTTGGTGCATCGAGTACGACTTCACGAGCATCTCAAGAAGACAGCAACTTCTCTTGATGGGCCTGGAAGGCCTGCGATACTCAAGACATGTAGTCGTGTCTTGGATGTCGATGCTGCGCAAGGAATTGTGTACCTGGAAAATGGGGAGACTTACAAGGGTGATGCTGTGATTGGTGCAGATGGTGTGCATGTAAGTCTTGGCTTTCTTGACCCTTTCATGGACGCTTCGTGCTATTGTAGCCCCGAGATGCCTGAGCTGACTCTGAACTTGTGCCATGGCAGTCCAAAACCCGTGCTAAGGTCGATGGAAGCGGCATTAAGCCCTATCCTTCAGGGCAGTCAGCATTCCGGTTCCTCGTCCCCCGTCAGGCTGCCATGGACGATCCGAGAACAGCCCCTTTCCTGCAGACCACCGGCCAACTCATCATCTGGTACGGTCCAGGACGCAGAGTCGTGATGTACCCTTGCGATAACAACACACTTCTCAACTTTGTCTGCATACACCCCCGCGAGGAGAGCGATCCAGGCAAGATTGAAGGTAAGGCTACACCTCGTTCCAGACCGAGTTCTGGCAGAAACAGTTCAAGACTGACGGAAGATTTCTTACCCGCTTAGACTGGGATAGTCGTGCCAACAAGTCGACGCTGTTGAAGGTCTACAAGGACTTTGATGAGAATCTCCTGGCTCTTCTGGACAAGGCAGATCCGGAGTCACTCAAAGTGTGGGAATTACTCGCTATGGACGAGGTGCCGACCTGGACCTCGGAAAAGCTTGCACTTCTTGGCGACTCTGCTCACCCTTTCCTTCCTCGTGAGTGCTTCCTGAATTATACAGTCCCCCCGAAGACCGACCGAAGAACCCCATACTGATACGTGCTGGTGTTCCTACAGATCAAGGTCAGGGCGCCGCTATGGCTATCGAAGATGCAGCTGCTCTGGGAGTAGTCCTGCCATCTGGAACGAAGCCCGAGCAGGTCCCTGAAAGGCTGCGACTTTACGAACATTGCCGACGAGAGAGAGCAACATCGATTCAGAACTTCTCTCGACTTGCGGGTCAAGACACCAAGGATAAGGATTTTGACAGTACGTACCGAGACTCTTGCTCAAGACAAGTGTTTTGCGCTTCCCGCTGACCTGTAATCTAGTGATGGCGTACACAAACTACAACTGCGGCCATGATGAGTGGGATTCTGCAAGCCAAAAGTTCCGTAAATGGCAGTGGGCTCAGAAACCCAACCTCTACTGGCGGATGCCCGTCTCTTTCGGTCCCTTCCCCGGTCCCCGCCAGACTGTCGAGGGAGTGCCCCGTACAGCCACCCACTCAACCTTCACAACCGCCTCCATCAAGTTCAAGACTTCCAGAACCGTGCTGCAGAATCTGTTCCCGTCAACGTCTTTCCGATTCAAGAGTCCCGGGACAGTCGCTTATGCTAGCTTCTCACAGACGACACTGAATAAGATGGAGTGGCTCGGGGGTTCTGGGTATCGCCACATCGGTCTCTATGTCCACGGCGTGCAATACGTGCAAAAGGATGGCTCTGTGCTGGATGGAACCTTCTTGCCTATTCTGTTTGAGAGTCTGACGGACCCTATTGTCAGCGGTCGCGAGGAGCTGGGAATGCCCAAGCTCTACTGCACTGTTGACATCTGGCGCCGTTCAAGCAGTTACAGAATTCAGACTGGCTGGCAAGGCGTTCAATTCGGCTCCATGTCATTGGAGGGCTTGACCGAAGGCGATCCAGGGGCCAGCAAGGGAACAATTGGCGGCGAGGACGATGACGGCATCTTCGCGTACAAGTATATCCCCAAGGTGGGTGAGCGTGGACAAGCGGACGTGGAACATGCCACATTCGTGCCCCATGCCGAGGAGGCTAAGGTGGTTCCATCCAAGGTGCAGAGGGTATTCACGGCCAAAACCGGGAGCGTGAGGTTCGATCCCCTGGATTGGGAGAGCCTGCCGACGCTTCACCATGTTATCTCAAGACTGGCTGAGATCCCGATTTATGAGGTTATTGGTGGAAAGGTTGTTGAGGGGCTGGGCGTTCCGGATGTATCGAGTGCTCGGAGGATTGACTAGATGCGTGTGTACTTTCAGTTCAACAGCTTCAAATACATATACTGCTTTACCATCTTAGCTCAGTGTGATCACTTACACCCTTTTCATGACAAATGAATGTTCGAACGCGAACTGGCGCCTATCGACAAGTGCAGTATCAAAGTTCCAACAAAGCATTTCAGGAAATTGACACATGATTCAAATGAGCAAGAATTATGATTGCGATGAATACAGAAGTCCACGCCAACTACGTAAGTTTTCGCCCTTGATTCAGACGATCGAGTTGCTCCCTAGTTCTCCTCCGCGCTATCACTGGCCGTCTCCCTCATCAGGCCCATCCTGTGAGCAAAGCTCCTCGCCCTCTTACCATAGATATACATAGGCAGAGTCGCCGAGCTGACAGCAATAGTGATTCCTCCCACGACAAAGAACGTCTCTCTGACACCTTGAGAAGCGATCCAATCGTTGACGTAGAAAGTCATGGCGAATGCAAAGACGTTCTTGCAGAAACTCATCATGGCGTAGGCTTCAACGGCTTCGTGACGGTGAGAGTCGACAACGTAGGAAACGACGCCGACGATGCCGAATTGTACACCGAGGTTAATCATGCCGAGGCAGAGGATGACTGGGATAGGCCACTTTTCGGCGTTGTGGAGGGATTGGCCCCAGGCGAAGAAACCGGCGCCGCTGAGAGTTGTGAGGAGAACCACAATGGGCAGACGGAACTCGGGCTCTGTGTTTGGCATTAGTGAATGCGGAATTCTATTGGAGGAAATGATGTCTTACCGTAGATACCCTTGTTCTTGCGAGACATGAACTTGACCAGACCATCAACCAAGAAACCAGCAAGAACCGTCGCGATCAGAATACCACCTGACGAAGCCAGACTCGCAAGACCGACAGCCGTGACTGAGAAATTGTACGGAGGACCAGAGAAGATCTGAGACAGAGTGATGACAAGCAGAACCAGCCAGCTCATGCAAATGGTAAGCTGGAAGCTGCCCCAGATGACAAGTGGTGATGCCAGCATCCTGAAGGGAGCGATGATGTTGTACCAGAACTTGTCCTTCTTGTATTGGCCGCTCCAAGGTCGGAGGGTGTAGAGGTAGGAGTGAGCCTTTGGTGGAGGGAGGGTGTCGGGAACAGATGTGCTCTTGACGTCTTCGGGGGACTTCTCGTGGAGTGAACCATCCTTGGTGATTTGGCCAGCTGGGATACCTTGGGTCGAACGGTCGTACGTGGTCTCGGGCATAAAGAAGATGGTGAGGAGAAGCTGCAGGCCGAAAGCGCCAGTCATGCCCCAGAGAGCAGCCTTGTAGCCCGCCTTGTCGATGATGGGTCCAGCTATATCCTGTTAATGAGAGACCCTGGCTATATGAATGTTAGACTTACCAATAGGAGAGGCCAGGTTGACACCTCCAAGAACGCCAAGGTTGAAGACAGCGTTGCGGAAACCTCGCTCATGGACGAACCAGATCTCCGCAATAGACGCAGGAATCAGAGCCTCCATGGGAGAGATGCAGACACCCTGAAGTGCGCGGGATACAGCCAGGGACACAAAGTCATTTGCGACAGCACTCCAGAGTGTAGTGAGGAAGAGACCAAGAGCAGTGATGAGATAGACTGGTCGCTTGCCGATCATCATGGCGAGGGAGTTGCAGAAGAGGTTACCAACGGCAAGACCAATCAGACTGGCCCCGTTGAAGCCCAGGGTGAACCTCTGCATGGGAATATCGAACTGCATGGCCAGAGGCACAATGGCTGGACTGAGCAGAGGACCGACAGCACCGACGGCACCGCAGCCGATGATGATGGAGACGGTGAACATCTCCTTCTTCCATCTCGGCCAGTTGAGGGGATCATTGGGGTCGTCAGAGGGCTGGGGGACGAGGACGATCTTGCCGGTTGGGTCGTGCTTGAGGTTGCTGTGGGAAGCAGGGACGTCTTCGATATTGGCGACGACACCTTTTTCGTTCATGAAGGATGTGCCGGGGACATGGTCGAGATGCTTGTCGGGGAGGATTCCCAGACCCATGATGGCGGTATTTGCTCTTGGATGTCTGTAAGTGAAGATGAAGTGAGAGTCGATGAGCCAAGTTGATGCCTTGACAAGTCTTTGACTGGCGATGATGGTTCAACTGCTGGTGATGGTATGACAGGTCGTGGATCCGGGGTAACTTATAGACCAAGGAGCCATGCACAGTCTCGCCAAGCAATTGGTGCTGAATGGCATCGCAGACCAAGCTCCAATGAACTGGGTCGGCTAAACGTTGCAATTGATAACATATCTAGATCCTGCGCCCTGTTCTGTGCACAATCTGGGGTCCGGTGCCGACACGATGGTTAGTGCTCGGCGGCATTCCATGTGGCTTGGTAGGCCAAAGATAACGTGGGCATGAATGGTGGATCCAAACAGTGAATGGCTGCGTGGGGAATGATAGCCGAGATGCGATGGTATGGATGGATGTCTCGGCTTGGCTGGGGCTGAAAGAGTCGCGGCATGGGACGCGAAGGGTGGTGATGGTGCATTTGCCGCGGGCTGGGGACTAACACGCTAAGCGGCAGATGTCACATGTACAGGCTTAGTGCGGTTCTGATCAGGCATCTGGACTCGACCACGGACCTTGAATAAGATATCATCAATTGATATGATACGCGTCAGGTCCCAGGGATCTGGTACCGCGTCGGGGAAGAACCATCTGCCGTGATTGTGATACAGGGTTGGACGGTGGCGCCGGCTTATCATGTCGGCACTGAACACGGTCTCTATTTTCGTCATCTACCATTTTGATATTCATGAAGATAAGCGAAGAAGTATGTTGAGGCCAAGGTGGCAAGATAAGAGATGTTTGTTGATTACGAATATACGATTTCCTAAGCGTGTCCAAGCTCCCAGAACATCCTGTTGTTGTGTGCCACATCCGCATCTGCATACTCGGCATGAGGCCTCAGAGTAATAGTATCTCCATGCAATTCTGCCACTTGCCCTGTCCTAGATGCATCCGTGATGAAATCAGACACGGCTCTGGTCATGGTCGACATGGGCGTGATGACCATTTTCTTGAACAATTCCTGATCTGGTGTGATATTTGTTTCTGTGAATACCTGTTAGTGTACTGTGCACTTACACGGGCTGTGCTTGATACTTACGGAGAACTCCTGGTGCCAGAGCATTGATCTGAATGTGGCTCTCCTGAAGTCTGATGGCTATTGAGCGAATGAAGCCTACCATTCCTGACTTTGAGGCTGCGTAGATTGGTGAGACTGGAAATGGGTAGATGGCTGCAGCTGACGCTGTGCAGACGATCGACCCTCTTGAATTTGGCAATCGGCTCCCAACTTCATTCTTCAGCATATAATGCACAGCCAAGTTCGAGCCTGGACTATTGTCAGCTTCGTATTTTGTTTGTTGTGCAGACTGTACTCACTGTACATAACGCCATTCAGGTTGATATCCTGCATCTTAAGCTGAGGCTTAACAGGGAACTCCCTCGCCACGCAATCAAATGCTCCAGCACCTGGCTCCGAAATTCCAGCATTCGCAACAACGACATCAATGCGATTACCATGCTCACGGTAAGCCTGCTCAAAGACGGCGTATTGACCTTCCCATGACGAAACGTCGCACCACTTGAAGCTCAATGAGGCATTCGGAAATTCCTTTGATAGTGAAGAAACGACTTCTTCTCCGGTTGTGCAGTTGACGTCGAGGATAGCGATCATATTTCCTTGACTTGCGAAGAGACGGACGATCTCTAGGCCGATGCCGCTGGCTCCGCCGGTTACGATGACTGACAGGCGGGTTGCGCCAGAGGCAACTTGAGGCTCTGATGTTACTGCCATTTTCTGTGACCTGGTGGTTGAAACAAAGGATGTTGATCGTGCTAAGGTGTGATCAATCGCCGTTGTGAGTAATGACGACCGGGCAGGACTGTATCGTGATAGTCAGATAACATGCATCCGCGAGCTTTCAAGATAGCGATATCGAAGCCTGGACTTGTAATCTAGAGCCCTGTGGACTAAGCCGGATGTGATTCTTGTCCACTATCGACCCCATGATCTGGTATCGTGGACGTGCCGCTATCGCAGGTGTCCGTGCCGACGAGCCCATGGGGCGTCGTTAGCTCGTCGCTCGTCGGCACCAGCACTCGCGGCAAAAACACGCTATTGAACTCTGGGCCATTGATCGCATCCGAGGCGTATAGCCGTATCAGTGCACTTGTCAAGGTATCTTATCAAAGCTTCGTGGACTGTGTGTCCGTATTGTTGGAGCTATGAGCTATGCTGAGCTAAGTCGCACTGCCCGTATGTCCATCGAGACGCCCGAACACCATCCATGATCTAGTTATTGGTCCAATTTAGCAGCGACAACATGACTGAAGTTGTATTCACTCCCGAGGCCGTGAGACATGTGAAGGGGAAGGTCATTGTCATGACAGGTATATTACCCGAGCCTATGCCTATTGCATACACGCACTGACTGCCTTGTTGAACGTAGGTGGTGCACAAGGCATCGGTGCAGCGACTGTCACTTTACTCTACAACGCCGGCGCACATGTCTATTTTGGCGACTGGGACGATAAGAAAGGAACACAACTGGTTGACAACCTACGCTCGACTATAAGCGAAAGTGGAGGCTCGGTGCAGTTCCAGAAGTTGGATGTTCGAGACTACAAGTCGCAACTTCAGCTCTTCCAGACACCATATGATGTGAGAGGGAGAGTGGATGTGGCAATTTCTTGCGCAGCGGTTACTGAACCGAGTGGTTGGTTCCAGCCGGATGAGTTGAACCTTGAAACCGTTAAGGTTGAGCCAAAGCCATTGAAAGATGCGGTTGACATTAATCTCACAAGCGTCATCTCATTCTGCCGCATAGCGCTGGGGTTCATGAAGCAGGATGACCAAAGCACAACCAATGGCACTGGCAAACATTTCTCAAAATCCATCGTCTTGGTCTCCTCAATCGCGGGAGTCGTCGAGCAAGCAGGTCTGTTCTCATACGGAGCAGCGAAACACGGCGTCATTGGTCTCATGAGATCGCTGAGGGCATGGGCGCCTGCGAAGTTCGGTGTGAGGGTTAACGCTGTTTGTCCGTGGGCCACAGACACGCAGCTCATGGACAGTGTGAGGTCGGTTTGGGTGGAGAGGGGATTGCCGATCAATACACCAGCAGAAGTCGGACAATTTATTCTGCAATGCGCTGTGGATGGAGAATTGCATGGCAAATCGGTTCTGGTTGGTGGTGGGAAGGGGTACGATACTGAGGCTGGGATTGACAAGACGCTGCCGCAATGGATGGGTGTTCTTGCCGATGACTTTTATCGAGGTCAAGAGGCGCTTGGAATGGTCAGTCTACCCGTTCAAAGATGGTACGAATTTCTGACGACTGACTTGAACCGTAGGGGGGAGATTGGTCAAAGCATTGATCTCGACCAGAGTTTTGCTCTCTGTTGCGACTCTTACGACCGGGGCAGGTCAACCTACCTATCTCCGCCAATATTGGCACTTTTTGCCCAGTGCTGACGATAGATGCAAATTAAATGCATAAGTAAACAAGCAAGTTCATCGTTTCTGTTGTTGAACGGAACACGACGTTCTCCGATGCGTGATCGCTTGAGGATGCGAGCACGTCGCTCTCGTTCAACAATGAACGAAGTGGCACATAGGGACCATGGCCACACTAACCACATGCCAATCTCGTCAACCAACATCTTGTCTCGAATAAGGCTCGTTTTATCCGGACCGCCTTCACGCTAACTACAGCATGGGATTCTCAGCATACCGCTGTTCGGGTAGCAAAATAAGATCGGCCCCGAGAAGTCGTTGTGAAGAGAGCAAGAGAGCAAGCGAGCAAGCGCCCCTGTCAAGATCTTTTGCAAAGCCGAGGCAACCTTTGATCTCGGCCTGTCTAATACAAGCACCCGAAGTGGATTGAGCGAAGGATTTAGCGCCATTCTAGATACCCTGTTACATCGCCTCGTCCCACCGCAAGAGAAGATCCGGGGTCGAAACTAAAGGCTTTAGGAGTGGGATGCGAGATGAGCTGGAAACACCTATGGCCTTCTCACAGTGGCAATCACAACTACTCCGCATTCGCTGGAAAATATTAATTTCAGATATCAGTCGCTCACTGTTGTTCAACACTTTGCACGTAGTGCTAGCTAGAGTATTTGGAGGTTCAAATGTAAAAATAAGTCAACCCCAGCGACGCCAAGAACATTATCCAGCATTATATAAGATGGTGAATCTATCAATAAAAAATATTCCGACAATCTTTTGCTGTGCCTCTTGAATAATTGCTAATAGCATCGCGCCTAATAAGCGAATCCTTCGCTTAGTAACTCGGCCCTGGGATCACGACCCAGTAGCGTCATCTCTACTATTATGTAGTAAGATACTACATCTTCGAGAGACTTTTAGGCCGAAAACAAGAACTACTGATACGATCTAGCCTATTGTGCCTTAGGGACTACCAAGGGTGTAAAGGCCTTTCGCACCAAGTTCCGTAGCCTACTCCTGATATTATTATACCCAGTGGATACGGTGAGCCTCCTAGCATGTGACAGAGCCCAGAACATAGATTTGAGAGACTTAGATCTAATCCAACCAATGAAAACCCTGGGAGGCCTTCGTAGGATCGGAACCTTTGGCCGATCATATTAGTACTAGACGTATTATATTCGAGAAGCTAGCAGGGATGGGAGGTAGCGACTTCGTTCAACGGGCTACTAGGACTGATCACGTAAACCACGCGGTGAACGTCCAGGCAGTCTCAATAGATAGTATAAATACAATCCGGTGGCGGCTAACTCTCGAGATCTGTCTCTATAGACATCGAGGACTTTGCTTGAATCACTGTGACAAGATGTTCGTCCCTTTGGCGTCAGTAGTAGCCCTCGCGGCGTACCTGCCGCTTCTTGTCTCTGGATGCATCCAGGTCCATACCTACCTCAAGACGCAGGGCATTGTTGGCGAAGACATCATGGCTATTCAAGTCTGGGTCAATGGAAGATCAGTCTGTGAAGGATCCGACAAGACCTTCGTTTCGACTTCCGAAACTGTCTTTTCTCTGCAGAACGGAGATGGTAAGGGAACTGGCTGTGCACCCGGGTACTCGATTCTCGTCAAAGATAATGGTCGCGATGCTACGTTCCACTATTGGGGTAGGTTTTGACATCTCCAAGCAGAGCTGTGCTGTAGATGGACCAGGTGGTTTCACTGACACGTTTGATCTAGAGAATGGCAACATCGTCTGGACTACATACCTCAACCAAGGACCGACAAAATCTGAGACATATGATTGTCAACCGTGTCATGAAAGCCAAGGCGGCGAGACAACTTGCGCAAAATGCTGGCGCTTCGAGACAGCTCTTAGTGTACACCCGTGCGACAATGTCAAACCAAGAGGACTGTGTGATCTTAAGGCCAGCTGCGACACTCGCCTGCCAATTGATCCACCCAACCCTTTCCCATTCACTCCGAAGAAGTTAATGGTGGTTGGCGATTCCATCAGCCACGGAGCTGATGCCGATTGGACTTGGCGATATCATGCATGGCAATGGCGTATGTAAATTCCTCGGGGCCGACAACGGACAGAGCATTGACGAAAGCAATAGTCAAAGATCAGTCCTATGATGTGCAATTCGTCGGTCCTTCAGTTGGAACTCACGGGCCAGGAAATCTGAATACTGCGAGACCAAGCCCTCCCTTGCTCCCTGGAGAGTCAGAACCGACATATTCCGACGTCATTGGTGAGTGCTCCGGACGGCCCCTCAAAGTCGGACATTCGCTCCGTCTTTCGATAGTTCGTGTGCAAGGCATTGACTATCTGTAGGATCTTACGCTTCTGGAGTCCCATCAGGATTTACTGCATCCGGGCACGCTTCCCGTTGGGGGCGTCAAGCTGCCCAAATCACGTCACAGATTGAGGGCTGGGTCAGACAATACCAGCCAGACTACATCCTAATGCTTCTCGGTTTCAATGACCTTGGCTGGTGGGTCAGTGGACCTGATGGCCTGCTCTCTACGATGGAGAACCTGGTCAACTCCGCGAGACGAGGGAACCCCAACGTCAAGTTCGCGATTGGCAACGTCGTGGAAAGACTTTTCATCGATGGTCGCCAGGACTTGGTTGATAACACACGCGACTACAATAACAAGCTGAGGCAGGCCTGCACGGCTTGGTCACGTTATGCAAACACCTTCACGGCATATGTGGACGTGGCAGCGCAGTATAACTGTCGGCCCGGCGGCTGTCCTGATGGATATGATGGCCTTCACCCCAATGCCATGGGCGAATTGCACATTGCCAAGGCATTTGCCGACGTTCTTTCTGGAGACCAGTTTCTACTTAAGGGTAGAAACTTTGTGGCCGGAAGTCCTGCACCGCGACCCGTTGCAAAGCCAACTGGCTTTCGCATGTCTGCTGTGAACCTCGGCCTGCTGATGTCCTGGGATAGACAGCCAAATGCACGTGGCTATAATATTCGTCTTCGCATTAAGGGTGCGACAGGGTGGTGGTCAGATGGGCCCGTCTACCCCGATGCCAATCTTTCATACTTCACCTGGTGTCTGAAAGGTAAGTCCGCACGACTCAGCTCTATACAAAACAATATGGGTTCAAGATGCTGACTCCATCTTCACTCTGTTCAGGTCAAGAGTGGGAAGCTCAAGTAGCCGCTAGAGGCGACAACAACGCACTCACTGAGTGGTCCAACATACTCTCGGCGACCTGCAATCCACAGACTTCCCCAGGACCTAACGACATCGTCGTGCAGCCATCAGGATCCGATTCCATCACATTCCGATGGGCTGCCGTGACCGGTTACAGCGTCAACCGCTATGCGGCCATCATCTGGGATAAAGATACACCTGGCGCTTTCATCGATCAGCGTGCCACAACAGGCACTAGCATCACTATCAGCGGACTAAAAAAAGGCCACCGATACGGCTGCTGGGTCGCGACCTGGGTCAACTTGGCTGATGGTACCCGCGGCGGAGGCTTGCCAGCGGCCGCTCGAGAGGTCTTGGTTGGCATGGGAGCACCAGCAGTTGTTTCCGGTTTCAATGTTGTGAACAAAGATCCGACGACTGTTGAGCTGTCGTGGAATGCGGTTGCCAATGCAGGAGGGTATCAGATCCTCACCCGCCTGAAGTCCAATCCTGGAAAGGTTGACGTAGCGACCACGACGGAAACTTCGTACGGGATTGCTTTCCTGTTCCCCGGAACGTGGAATTTTGAGGTACGTGCGCGTAGTATTACATGTTTTTTTGAGGCCCTTCAGCTAACGTGCCCGGTCCACAGTTCTGCGTCCAGTCGTACAACGGCAACCTCCAGGCTGCATGCACGTCATTCATTACGCCACCTAAATGGCCTGGGTTTAGACGCGCGATTGGTGCTTCAGATATGCGGAGGTCGGGCGCCGCACCTCCACTTCAGATGAAGGAAAACACAACAGCGCTGTTCCTTCACGATGAGACTCTTCCTCAGCTATGGCAGCAGCTGGTCACCGGAGCTAAGATGGAGAACGAGATAGGCTCTGTCAATGTTACCTCGACCTAGAAAGTGTTAAATATAGTTTAGCTAGGGAGTCAAAGCTAGATATTTACCTAACTTAGTACCGTACTAAGTAGATGAGATCACGGTCGATTCCTTCTGTGCTGCTAAGGGGGGAGACGTACTTCGTCTCCATGTTTAAGCCTTGTCGCTTATTTACGTTATAAGCATACCTGTTTTGCTACACCTGAAAAGTATCTTTTACAGTCAACTTCAGCACATTTTATAGTCGGAAATTGATTCTATAATGAGTCTACTAATAGAGATTATACGCTGCAGAATCTAGAAACCACAATACTCAATTACGATGCAACTACAATGTCTTGACCTTTTTCGCCTTTATGTGTGGTTAGGTATATAAGGTAGTGCCCGAGTGGGCCGTAAGCTAGTTCAGCCTGATTTCTAGCACTTAGCGCCCACTACAATCCCAAAAGTTTGCCTATCAATAGCTCATCTTCTAAGTTACAGGGTTGCATACTATTTGGGCTTTTCTATACTATAGAGGCAATTTCACTCATTTATTTAATTATGATTGGTAAAGATTTACTGTATCATGCTGAGTATGATCAAAATTAAAGGAGTTTCAACCCTTTGTATTAAGAGTGGCAACATTGAGGAACAGATTAACAGCAGGCTGAGGCTGACTACGCCACCATGCAAGGTGACATATCATTCTCAATTTGGAAGCATAAATCGCCTCATCTTATGAGCTCGTCTTGAGCGTCACGTGCTAATGCGATTTGTACACTTTGGTGGCTTAGCTTACCTTTTATGAATGGGAATCGCGTGCAGGTGAGCGTAAATCCTCTGCGTTGCAAGCTCGGTGCATCCCTTCTTTGTAGCCTCCCACATCCTGTCTCCCTCTGCTCTCTTTAAATTCCGCCGTTTTGCAGCTGAAAGGTCTAAGCTGCGTCTCATTCATCCTACCTCGCAAATGTCAATACAGCTTGATGATCTCGAAGGCGGCGAAAGCCGTTCGCACGCTGACGAGGCTGTCTTGCAAATCATTGACGCACCAGTTGATGGCAGCTCCCCGCAAATCCGTACCACCTTCACATTGGCCGACGATATTGCTGGTGGTTTGAGACAACTACCATCACACGACACAGGAATCGCGAGAGTATTTGATCTCACTATGTATGAAGAAGTCATCGACACCAGCCCCCAAGAGGCTCAAGATGGCGAAACGACCCCGAATGCAGAACAAGCCTTAGAACAATTTATTTTAGATGCGTATGCACAAAACGCTAGCTTCAGGGACCCCTGTGGGTTCCACGCGCTCAGGGACGATCTGCTTCTCAATGAAGCGAACTGCATAACTGCTCAGTGGACACAACGACATCAGTCTGACACCTCATATCTTCCTCCGCTTGTAAACCATACAAGCCTACAACAGTACCCGTCCGATCACCAGCTACACCGCGAGAACTCGTACTTCTCTTGTGCTCAGGTTAGCGACAATCGCCTGATAAGTAAGCGTCTACTTGAGATTCCTTCGAGACCTCATACTGATTGACAGCTAGTCATCACAAGACATGAAGTCAAGTCAACTCAAGAATTTCACGACTACTCATATGAGACGAGTTACAAAGCTATCACTTTCCAAAACCCTCGGATTATACCACCAATGATAGATGGCACTAGTTGGTCATCACTATCTGACGGTTCGCTGGAGACCTTTGCTAAGCTGATGGTCCTGGATTTTCTCCTAGCGTCAATATACCTTCAAGATGTGAATTACTACGGCAAACTCATTGCTACAGGAGAGTCTGATCAGATCAACATGAGTCGAAAACTGAACGAATCTCCCCATCTCCGAATTTCACTGGGTATATTGCCTATCCTTTCCCTCGAAGGCAATGACGCTATCAAGGACATTGAGTTGGCTGAAGGCATTCTCCAAAGCATAAAGAACCTATCTGACTCCATTAAGTGGGTGATCGAGGCACTTGTATTTGACCGTGCGCCCGACTCGATAACAACAAGCTATCAGAGCCGGTTACGAGGCCTCAAGGCGCTGATCAGGGAACGCTGCATGAATTCAGATCGTGCTCTGAATGCATTGAATCGCCAGCTGGACTATCAAACCAAGGTACACGCCATACGCGATTCCAAGGCCATAAAACGCCTCACCATCTTCGCAGCACTTTATCTACCTTTATCGCTTTCGGCTTCTCTCTTAGGCATGCAGACTCCTTTCAGGCTAATAGCACATGCCAGGACGATAGACCGGGTGGATCTACCTCGGACCAGCTTGTTATTCGATTTCGCGGGACTGTTTATAGTGCTGTCTTCGAGTGCAGTCTTTGTTTTGCGTGGTATTCGATTAGGACTACAACTCGACGGTACACTGCTCCGCAGAACCTTCGGCTGGACATTCTCGCTCTCCTCCTGGTGGTCTTTAGGCAGGACAGACAAGGTTGTCGAGGCCATTTCGATTATCAGTGGATGGTGCATGACTGCAGGCACGTGTATCATGTTGACCACGTGGTTTCTGTGGACTATGCTGCAGCCGGATTATGAGATAGACATACCATCTGCAGCTATTGCATACTTCGCGCCGTGGACTGTGGTTCTTCTGGTTTTGACTTCCGTTTCCAACATCTTGCAGCGTTGGCGGTATAAGATAAGAACATCAGAGGGGCAGAGGACGAGATAGGTACACTGTAACTGAAGCGCATTTAGTAGCAATCTTGAGGCTCTCTAATATCTCGCCTTCAGCAAATTTCTGCAGCGTCAAGCATGCTCAGAACTGATCCAACATACCCGCGAATGAATCAGTAGCAAACAAAAAGTCATCCGTCGCTTGAACAGAAATAGAACCCCAATGCAAGTCAAAAGCTCCAACAGAGAGTGGTACAGCACCCGCCGGCCCCGTCAATGACGGATCGCTCATCGCAGTCGCATCATCCGACATTCTCCACATATTATTCACGCCTTGCGATGCTTCGGCAGCTTGTTGAAGCATCCATAAACCTGCGCCTGAAGAGTCGTCACCTGTGTCCTGTGCCAAGGATGGGGTGAATGTCGAAGTATCAGGCATCGAATCTGAAGCCATGCTCTTGTCCTGGTCCAGGACGAATATTTGGCTGAGGAACTGCCCGCCTTTCTTCTTCCGTGGAGGAACGAGGCGTTCTCGATATTTGTGTATTGCGCTTTGCATCTCTGTCAGGACGTCGAGATAGTGATGTGCCTGGGGACTGGTCTGCGCGAGATCTCGGATAACGAAGATGCCGCCTCGTAGGGCTGCTTCGGCTTCTAATGTGGATGATGTTTCTGAGACTGTGACGTCGGCGAAGATGGAGAAGCCGAGGATCA
Organism: Sarocladiaceae sp. CBMAI 1973; assembly: GCA_021347865.1. NCBI lineage: Eukaryota > Fungi > Ascomycota > Sordariomycetes > Hypocreales > Sarocladiaceae > Sarocladiaceae sp. CBMAI 1973. The sequence continues at coordinate 38,655 of WNLN01000261.1, forward strand.
GACATGCGCTGAACAACCAAGCCCTGGTTTCTTTGTTAGGCATTTGGCGATTTGAGAAGCGGAAGAGATAATACTTACTTAAGGAGTGCCATCTGTTGGAGCAGTAAGCCGACTGAATGTGCTCTGCGAGTCGTCTCAACCAGTAGTACGGCTGCATCAATGCAGACCTGGGCAATCTCATCGGTCTCCCGGGAGTTGGTGAGGTCAAATTGGTTATTTGACGATTGGTCGGCGAGCTTCAACTTGGCCAACAAATGGGAAATGAGCACGGGTCTAGTGACCAATATGACAGAGTAATAGTAGAAACAAGAAACCGCAAAGTTCCCGAGTGTCTGCCGTCTCTGCTCCGAGGAGATAGGTGAGCTGACAGTAGACATTCGAACGCTCGAAGGCAAACCTTCGGTAATCTCTCTCAATCGCCTGAGAAATTCCTGGATTGAGCCGAGGTCTGTCTCTTGCCCGTGGTCGAGGTGATCGGTGATTTGTTCTAAGATCAGGCATACGTCGAAGCTTCCTGACATGGAGCTGTACTCTGGGCTTTTGGGTTCCATGTCGTCGCTGACGGAGAAGAAGGAGTCGCCGAGACGACTTCTTGGTGATGACGCTGAGGCTGGTCTTTGGGAGAGGACTGCGCCGAAGGCGATGTCGAGTATTCGCAGACTTTTCCATACTTGAGCTCTGAGGCATTCTGTAAGTATCTGTGATCCATAAGTGAAGAATCGCTTTCAACTTACCGGAAGCGTCGCTCCTTTGAAGGCAGATGTTGATATGCCTCCGAAATATGCAAGCTCAATGACTGTGCCAGGCGAGCACTGACACCAAGATAAATGAATGCGCCATTCCTCTTGCACCCATTCAGCATGTACGTGCTCATCATCAAGAACAGCGCGACAAGATCCACGCTTGGCTCGAGCAGCATGCCCTCGAAGGCAAATTTCTGAGCCCTGTTGAAATGTCTTTGGGCGTGATAAAGGCTTTTTGGTGTTGTACCACAGCCTTGTCCTCCGATTGCGATTGCCATGTCGACTATTGCGTCACCTGAACCGTACGGTATTGATTCTTGGTGGTTCGGGGTTTGTGCTGAAGCTTTCTCCGATTCTTCTAGGATGTTGAGCATTTCTTGTGGTGAGTAGAGGTAGATGAGTCCGGTTGTCTACAACTTGTGTTAATATTTCCATCTTTTGAGTCAAATGTCAAATGGGGCTTTTCATACAGCAATGAAGAATCGGTCGACGTAGTCCTTCTTCTCTTCGATGTTGAGTTGGCTTTCTGGGCTGCCCTCGAGTATGTCATCGGACACACGTAGCGGTATGACTGCTTCCAGCATGGCTTTCGCCATCTGCTTATCTGTGAATGGCGATGGTCCCATGTAATAGTGAAAGGTATGTCGTAAGAAGTCGAGGAAGGATAGTGATGCCGAATCGCCCATTGACACTGTCCACCATCAGCATAATGCTGTATCATTGTCGTTGACGGCAGGGCTTACCTTTCTCTCCCGATGAGTGACCAAGGTTCTGCCCCCGCGGCACATCTCCTCTCGCATTTGACATGGAAGGAGAAGTCGAGTCCGGCGTCGCCCTTGAACAAGGCGCAAGCGTCGACTCCGGCGTCCTCGGCACATTCACCCCATTTGTAGACCCGTCATCTGCGTACGAAGACGAATCGATCCCGAAATCACCAACAAAGCTCTCCCTCCTCCCTTGAACATCAGACGGACGTGTGCTCAGAGCACCTGCCCGCCGTGAAGGTCTTGGACATGCTTTCGGGTCGTAGATGCAGTTCGCTTCATAAGATCGGCGACAGCAGTTTGCGCAGGGTGTCCGAGAGTCGCATTTCTTTTTGCTCATTTGGCAGGGGACGCAGGCTACCACTGCGCGACGACGGGCTTCGGGGCGGACCTTTGGACGGGGCATGGTTGCTTGAGATGCTGATGCGGATGAAGCACCACTTACTTCGGACGAGATAAGGCTGAGTGAAGACAAAGCACAACAAATGTCCGCGACATCGCGATTGAGTCCAACGAATGCCCTCGGCAGCGATGAGTCTGCTGGCCCTCCGGTCTAGAATCGCTTATCTCGTGAACGGGGGCTTTGCTGCTAGTTCGTGTTAGTGTTCAGCACAATCAGCTGGAACGAGGCGCCTCGCCGGATTCAGTGCGGGGGAGGGGCCGCTTCAGGGATCGAATGCACTAATCTCGTAAAGACGCCCGCTAAACGATGGTTTTGGGGAGGTCATTGGACGGTAGACATTGCTAATCGGGGGCTGCGATAGGGAGAGGGCGCTGGAGATAGCGAGTGGCGACGCGGCAAGTGCACCTATTCGTGGATTGCAGGGCTTTAAACAGGATCACAGGTGCTGTCGGAAGGGGTCCGAGTCTGGGGTAATAGTATAAGCGAGTAACGGCTCTCAATGAGCTGGTGAAGTGAATAGAACAGGTCAAGATACTAGTTGTTTGTTTGCTTGCGAGATTGACTGTTTGACTGAGCTATGGATGTCATGTTGAAACATCCACTACTGGGAGAAGTTGAAGGCATTCGGCATCCAAGTGAGGATGTGACGCAGTACTTGGGCGTTCAGTATGCCACTTTGGCACACCGTTTTGCTCCACCAGTGGTGAAGACTGAGTATGAAGGGAAGGTCGATGCAACTTCATTCGGGTATGTTGACTTACTTTGCGAGCTGATCTGTCTGAAGCCATTAACCCCGAGTAGTGCCAGTGTTATCACAGCTCCAATAAGCTGCGACATCGAGTTTGGACTGATTCAGAAGTCTCTGGAGAGACCACCCGTGCCGCCAGTCTCAGACTTGGACGGATTGAACCTCAACATCTCGGTACCAACAACGCCTCCTGAGACACATCAAGCTAAACTGCCTGTACTCGTCTTCATCCACGGAGGTGGTTTCCTCTTCGGCGGTAATTGGGCCCCTCACTATGACCTGGCACGCATTGTCGCATTCGCAGCATCTATTGGTAAGCCCATCATCGGAGTGTCACTCAAGTAAGTCTTCCTCCCTGATACCTCGTGAGACTTCTCTGACATTGGGAAGTTATCGATTGGGTGTGCCCGGATTCCTGGACAGCAAGGAACTGAGGGCAGCTGGTATTCCTCCCAACAGAGGCATATTGGACCAGAAAGCAGCTTTCCAATGGATAAAACGCAACATTGCTGGGTTCGGAGGTGACCCTCAACAGGTCACTGCAATCGGGCAGAGTGCAGGTGGAAGTGAGTATCATGTCCAATTCGAGATCTGTTTGGCTGTGTACTGACAAAGATGGCTAGGCTCGGTGATGCATTTATTGAACCAAGAGGCACATGGCTTTGATCTATTTCACCGCGCCATTTGCTTGAGTGGCAACATCATGGCAGCCGCGGTGTTTCCCGAGGCGGTCGCTCAACATGCTTATGGCCAGGTTTTGCAATGCCTGGACATTGACTCAACTGTATCAGGCGATTCACAAGTCAGGGCACTTACCGCTGTTGCTGCTACGGACTTGCTGAGCAAGATACCACCTTCCGTACCCCTGGGTCCGGTCGTGAAGGAAGATGATCTACCATCCTTCGCCGCGATCAACGCAAGGTCGCCGACTAGACATAGCGTCACACTCATGATCGGCTCGACGGACTTCGACGGAGCAATCTTTGAAGTTCTGGGCATCTTCGCCGGCCGCGACGAGGCAACTTTAGCAGAGGACTTTGCCGAGGTCTTGCAAAGGTTTGTGCCTGAGAGTCAGAACGAGCAGATCACACAACTCCTCCGACTCTATGGAATTAAGAACGATGGCGCGGCTGAGACTCAACAGAGGCGCCTGGCGATACTGCAATTTGGGACTGATCTGAAGTACTTTGCTTCAGCACGAGCATATGCGTCTTCATGGCTAGACGAATCGTGGCTGTACTACTTCAACGAGAAGAACCCCTGGGATGGTCCTCACAAGGGCCGCTCAGCTCATTGCCTGGACATTGCGTACCTATTTCTCAATTACAGGGATGTCATGAGCGAGGCTCAGCTTGAAGTCGCGACTGGCTTTGCTCGAGATGTTATTGGTTTCGTGTATGGTGAGCAACCAAACCCTGAGTATCGTTCTTCCGGGAAGATGAAGGTCTACGGAGCACCAGTGAGAGGCGATGACAAGGGTCCGTGGGTGGATGAGAGCACGGTTGGGCCATCGACGGAGGTTCGCAAGCTTTGGGATGAGATTGGCTTGGATGGTCTAGCAAAGGCATGGGACGCCTACTTGACAAAACAATAAATGCTCACGCTTCATAATAGTCATTTATCTACATCTAAGCATACTTCGATAGGACCTCAGTTATGATACCAACAAGCTCATCACCCTTCCCCCACAAATCATTATGATCACCACCAGCATCCATCTCAACAACCTCCAGCTTCGAGTACTTCGCCAACTTCTCCTTCATCAACACCGTCTGTGAGTAAGGCACAAGACCATCCTCCTTGCTTTGCACGACAACAACAGTCTTTCCTTCCGGCCACTCAGCCGACCAATCTGAGACGTCTGTGGGACAGACGGTCTTCCAGACTGAGGGGTCTTCGCCGAATGCGCCTTCGGTGAATTCTTTGTAGGCTGCTTGGAGGGCTGCGTGGGATTCTGGGGGTGAGTCGATGAAGTACTTCAGGTCGTAGAGACCGTTCAAGCCGACGATGGTGCTGGGTTTCTGGACTTTGGGTGCGCCTGATTTTGTCCAGCGGTCGCTGCTCATCACAACTTGGAAAGTCAAGGTTGCGCCACAGCTGTGTCCTGACAAGATGTAGCTCTTCAGAATACCGACATCTTGCTGGAGATACTCAAGAGCAGAGAGCACAGCGAGGATATGATCGGGATGTGTGGCCTGACGAGCCCCATCCACAGGCTGAGAAGAATCCTTTGGCGGTGCTGGACTTGTAGGATGGTTACGATGAACTGAAAGCGGATAATTAATCGACACGACACCCGCGATCTTGACATCTGTAGAGCCGAGGAGTTTGATGGCTGTGGCTTCAAAGGACGAAGAGTCGACCAGCGGATCGCGCCAGGCTCCGCCGTGGATATAGACTATCCATGGTGCTTTGCTGTCTGGTACGTAGTCTGTCGCTGGAGTTGTGCCTGATGAGTCCTTGGGTGCCCAGACGTCGAGGGTGTGAAGATAGGTGCCATTCTTGGTGTAGGGAACACGGTGTTTGTACCAGGCTGGGCCGGCGTCTTTCCAGGGGACTGAGGACCAGAGTGAAGACATATTGGCTTGCTATGAATGGTGATTTGTGATTGTTCTTCAAGTTGTGACGCAAATGATGAGGTTGGATTGACGATGAATATGTAGATGGTTGACGGTGATGAGTGAGGTCCGAAAATCGCGACGCTAGCGGTTCGGAGTGCCTTATCCGCCATGCGGATACAGTCGGCTTTGTTATCTCCTCGTATGATCTTGAGTATGTGAAGTTCCGAAGAATAGATAAGAATTATCAATCGCGATTCCCGAGGAAGTCATCTGAGTAGAAACGCAACTTGCTTCGACTTTGTGATATGAAGTCCTGTCTCTTCCTGCGGTGCTAGGCTACATAGCAAAACTGTCCACAGCCGGTCAAATCTAACTTGCAAGGCGCTCAGTAGATATACAATAATGCTGTTTGTTCATTCTCGAGTTGCCATCTGCGTAATTATCAGGATATATACTCAACCCATCATCTTGTGCGTCGGTTTACTTCGACTTGCCCTCCTCGTAATACTCAGGATAAGTCACCTTATACCCCAACATCCACCTCCCCCAAAACGCCGCTCCCCAAAGCAACAACCGACTCAAAACCTTCCCCAAAGCCTCCGACGGCGCAGGCACAGCAAGCGGCGTATCCCCATCATGCAAGAAAACCATCAGTTGGAAGAAACTAGGCGCCTCCCCCGCCTTCCTACAATCATCCAAATACCCAAAGAAGTTCCTAAAGAACCTCTGTTCAGCCTCATAAGACTCCGGCGTAAGATGAATGTCCACGACTAAATCTTTGTCCGGAGTAGCGTTCTCGAAGCGGTGGTAGCGGCCTGCTTTTACGGATGCTGTGCGTTGGCCACCGGCCTCGTCGGAGAGGATTGCGAAGGGTTTGGGGTCGATGCCGCGGTAGAAGTTTCCTTTGCCGGATTGGACGTTGAAGTATTCGTCTTGGTGAATGTGGTAGTGGAATGGGGGCGCGACGATTGATGTTCCGTGGGCGGTGGTTGTGGGTGGGATGCGATGGGTCATGATGTAGGAGGAGCCTGGTTTGGCGAAGGTTACGGAGGAGCGGCCATCGTCGTAGGGGATTGGGTTGTTGGCTGTGTTGTTTGTCCGGGGAGGATGGGAGGCTCGCAGAAAGGAGAACATCTTGAAAGCGACTCTGAGATTGGATCGAGGTTGAGTGGTGTTGTGTGATGTTATGCTGAGATGTCGAGGGAGTGTTTGATGGTATTGAGGGAGAGAAGCTGAGCTGAAGCTGGACCTGAAGCTGAAGCCTTTTGCGACGTTTGTGGCGGGGAACACTCACTACGCAAGTCTCGATGTTCAGATTACTTCACGTCGACTGAATCTACCCGACCAACTTCACGAAAGATAACTTATCGGCATTTTGAAGCTCAATCAGAGAAAAGTACACTTGCCGCAAGACCCTTGATCCAACCTCGAATGCGCATGATCAATAAGCTTGGCTGGACTTGGGACCCTTGAGCTCGCCACACGACATGGGGCGCGGCCCGACGACTTGGCAGCCACAAGGATGCGTCGCGTGTCTATCTGTGGATCAACTCGTCCGTGTTCAATCAATCCGACTCGGGAATTGATCGGGATCCTACAGTCTCAATCGCTGGAGGGTAGATTGAAGGGAATTGAAGGCCAATTGAACTGGCTGTGGGCAAAGTGTCTCCAAGGTCCCCAATCTATAGGATTGTCATGTTGTAGAGCATCACTGCTGCCTCATTCGCAAATGTTGGTGGCAAATGTCATCGTGTCTGAATGCATGATCTGGAATATATACTAACAAAATACAACACGTCTATTCTATCAATGCGACCAAGGCCTCGCCTTAATCTTCTCATCCTTCTCCGGCTCCCCCTCAGGCGGCACATCAACATACTCCGGGTTGAGATACCAACTCGGATCACCCTCCTTCTCATCCTCCATGATACACATACTCCACCCATTGCCCAGCCACCTCAGCTTATTCTCCTCATTCGACTCATAGTCATAATCCTCCCATCTCGGCGCCCTAAGCGTCTCCATCAAATGCAGAATACTCCCCGGCCAAAGCGCAGACACCATGTTCCCTAAACCACCGACTTTGTACCAACTCTTGCATTCATCCATGTAGACTGTCTTCTTGAAGTATTCACCAATATAGGCGGTGAAATCTTCGACACGGGCGCGTTTGGGCGTCATGGTGATGTAGTCTTCCTTTTGGAGCTTGCGGATGCATTTCACGATGTAGTCGCCTTTGGCTTC
>WNLN01000262.1:0-45583 GCA_021347865.1 Sarocladiaceae sp. CBMAI 1973
CCTTGGTCGAGGACAAAAAGTATGTGGTGGCACGACACGCTGGGAGGCACCTTCTGTTCTGATTCTTTTTGTCAGTAAAGTGACATCTCCGTTGAGCCAACCACGGAACTTGAATCCCGCACATTTCCGCAAGACACTCCCCGCATCGACTGTCGACTCCATCGTGCTGGATCCTCGCACCTTTCTTTACAGTTGGCAACGGGGTCTAATTGGAGATCCAAAGATCTGGGCTGCAATCATATGGGCTTAGAGGCACACTGTGGGGTTGATCTTTGTGCCTGAATGTGACGATGATGCTAACAGGAAAGGGCCCAACATACCGGCAATATGTTTTAGGTAGCCTGTTCGATCATATGAGGGTGTGAACTCCCCGATAGATTTGATTATGGAGTGAGCCTTTCTCATTCCTTCGACAAAATTTCCCGGTTCCCGAGAGCGGTTTTTCTTTATACTTTCAAAGATGGCACAAACACTCACTCTTCAAAACAACGCCATCGCTGTCTCGATCTCCATCGCAGACAATGGCGTCGCCAAGCTCGAATCCATCTTGCCCGCGGGGTCCGAGCCGACATCGTCATGCTCCCCATACTTTCCATCAGCCGCCTTGCCTCTCGTCGAACTCCGTCTCAGCGGCGAGGCCAACGCCTCCGACAAGTCCGCCAAGTCTATGATTGGGAGCTACATAGGCACCCGACTGCGTTACAAGTCTCATAATGAAGACAAGGGTAAGCTCCCGGGCGAGCAAATACTCAATGTCGTGTTGCATGATGAGAAGACAGGGGTCACGGCCACGAAACATCTCTCCATTTTCGACGGCCTGCCATTCTTGCGCTCTAGCGTCACGGTGAAGAATGACTCTTCTGCTCCTGTAGTCGTGAATTCTATACCATCCTTCACTGTAGGTGGTTTAGGCCGAGCCCGGGAGTGGTGGAATGACTACCGCGTCTCTTTCGCCAACAACACCTGGTTCCGCGAAACCAACTGGCAGACTCGCTCTCTTCCAGACGTCGGTCTCGATGACATCGGGCTCTACTCCACTATGCCGTCTACCATGACCCATCTCGCCTCTCTCGCATCTTTCACCTTGTCCAACCGCAGCAGCTTCTCGACTCAACGCTATCTGCCCATGGGATATCTCTCCCGCGTTGCTGGTACGGGACCAGAGGAAACCTGGATTTGGCAGGTTGAGAGCAGCGCCTCATGGAAGTGGGAGCTGGGCGACTACAATGACAATCTTTACCTGGGAGCTTCAGGTCCGTCTGCAGATGACCATGACTGGCGGGAGAAGCTCGCTCCAGGAGAAGAGACGACGTCTTTGACCGCTTCAGTCGGGCACCTGTTCGCAGATCGAGACGCAGCTTTCGCCGCTCTCACCCAGTACCGTCGGCGAATTCGCAGGCCACATGTCGACCATGAGAAGCTCCCCATCATCTTCAATGACTACATGAACTGTCTCATGGGTGACCCGACTGAGGACAAGATCCTCGCCCTCGTCGGGCCCGTCGCTGCTTCGGGAGCTGAGTACTTCGTCATTGATGCAGGATGGTACGCCGATGACAGCAACTGGTGGGACGATGTGGGCGAGTGGCAGCCCTCGCAAAGACGCTTCCCTTCTGGCTTCAAGAACTTACTCGACAAGATCCGCGCAGCAGGTCTTCGCCCGGGTCTGTGGATCGAGCCCGAAGTCATTGGCATTCGCAACACAATGGCAAAGAAGCTGCCAAATGATGCCTTCTTCCAGCGCGACGGTCAGCGCATCACAGAAAAGGGTCGTTATCAGCTCGACTTCCGGCATCCAGACGTTCGCAAGCACCTCGATGGGGTCTTTGACAAGTATGTCCGGGACTTCGGCGTAGGCTACTTCAAGTTCGACTACAATATTGAAGTCACCCAGGGCACGGATGGTAACGGCAGCAGCAGCGCGGGTGCCGGCCAGCTTGACCACAATCGCGCGTATCTGTCTTGGGTATCAACCTTGCTCGATCGATATCCAGACTTGGTCATCGAGAACTGCTCAAGTGGCGCTCAGCGAATGGACTACGCCATGTTGGCAGTACATACGCTGCAGTCAACAAGTGACCAACAGGATCCAGAGATGTACTCGGCAATCTCGGCAACGGTGCATACTGCTGTTGCACCAGAACAGGGAGCAACGTGGGCATATCCCCAGGCCGAATGGTCCGATGAGATCAATGCCCTGACTGTAGTGAACAGTCTGCTTGGTCGTATACATTTGAGTGGCCGGTTGGACATCATGTCCGAAGCACAACTCAAGATTGTATACGACGGCATGAAGGTCTACAAAGACATCCGAGCAGACATCCCACATTCAGAGCCGTTCTGGCCACTTGGTCTGGCTGGATGGCACGACAACTGGTTGGCGCTGGGCATGAAGGCGAAGACGGTAGATGGCAAGGATACTGGGCGGGCCTATGTCGCAGTATGGCGGCGTGGTGGATCGACAGAGTGCGTGTTGCCAATAGCACCATTCAAGGGCAAAGGAAGCGGCGTCAAGGTGGAGTTCTTGTATCCGAAGATGATGGAGGTCAACAGCAGCTGGGATGAGGATGCTGCAGCACTCAAGGTAACAGTACCGGAGACTGCTTGTGCGCGGTTGTTCAAACTTGAGTCATAGTATTTGAAGGTCAATAGGTGGTAGAGATAACCAGGATTATGGAAGGGCTGTTGATCATTGACTCGATAATATGCGGCCCGTGTCCTTCGCATCTCATCGAGACTGCTCCCTTCTTTCTCATCCCGCCATTCGACCTGCCATCCGTCCCCCACAAATTAGCAGTATCCCAAACATCGCCCTCCATCAGCTTCGTGCCGAACCCCAAGACTTACCTGAGAGAAAAGAAGTTGAAGCACCGACCACCCCAGAATGATCGGAATTGAATTATGCCCCCCTCGTCAAATCCCTTCTTTCGAAGGAAAAGGACAAGGTAAACAGGACACGCCGCGTATCGCACTCAAGTGGACCAACACAATCTTCGCAACGGCTCTCCCAAAGGGGGTGTAACAATGACCTCAGAACCTCCCCCGAAGGAGAAGCCTGGGGCCAGTTATCCCCTGCTTTTCTGATGCCAATTGCAGACGCCGGTGTGGCGCCAGGCCCTCACGGGCAGAAGGGAAAAGATTCCTGCCCTCCCTTTTACAGGAGGGTAGGAAAATCCCCCACGAAAGACTTGAAGAATACTCCGAATTTCTCATATGCATGAATTAGGATGAGAGAGTCAGACATGATCAGAGAAATCAAGTTTGACTCTCTCCGTTTGTAGCATAGAAACGCAGCCTCGGGGTGGTCGGTGCTTGAAGAAGGGAAAAGGGAAAGAAGAGAAGAAGCTCAGGCGCTTTCAGATTTTTGAGATGTGGTTGAGTCTTGCTTGTGTGGGGGCCTCCCGAGGGGCCAATCAGCCGTAGTGGGGGAACCTCCAAATGCCATGGTGATCAGTGTTTGCTGTAAACCGAAGATGATCGATCTTGTACGCTCGCCATCACCCACTGAGTTTTATGACTCACAAGGGCCACGAACATTATCCTGCACTCCTCTCTATTGTCTATGTAGCGCAATAGTTTTTCTGCCTGTTGACGTCCGCACTGGTGTGCCAATGGGAATACAATTGACTTGACCCACATGAGCTTCACAATTGTGTCTGATTTGCATCGTCACAGGATCCAATGATACGTATGAGTAATTTCGCTTCTTGATTCAAAGTGGTGGTATCTCTTCCACATCCTACTCTACCTCTGCTTCGTGTATGATGGTATTTTGAAAGCAAAGCATAAGTAACGCCTATCGCAGAACATGGCAGCCAAACCCTTTTTGAGCCAAATTTTTAGTCTCTGCTGTGACTTTGTTGATGCAGTAAACAATTCCAATGTACAAACCCCGTGCCGCGTTGGCAGATGCAAAATGCGGGAAAGCCCCCGTTGGCTCCCTTATGACCGTTGCGCCAAAGCATGTTCAAATTTCACTCGTCCAGCAATTCCTCCAGTCCGTCGGTCCACCAAAGCCAAATCGCAATCACAAGCCAGATCCTCAAGTGAGCGGCCACTCAAACGGCATCATGGATCTTAGACTTCATCGTCGCCAGCCGGTTACGCATTCGAGTGAGGCCCTCAATGTCTTCTTGGCTGGGGTTTGCGGAGGCCGCAATCTCATGGTGCAGCTTCAGGTATCTGGCGTACTGCACTTTGAAGCGACTTGCCAGAGTCATGACCTCCTCCGTGATCGTGGCTTTCTTACGCTGCTTCAGAGCGTGGGCCTTTTCCATCTCCACATGACGCTTCTTGATGGGCTGGGGTGGAGGGGTGGCGTCGTCCATGTCTGAAACATTGGTTGGCGGCGATGATGCAAGAGGTGAAGACTTCGTGGGCGAAGTATCTTTCGCTCGAGGTGCAGACGGAGCTGCTGGGGCTGCAGGCCGCTGCAGAGTCTGTGAGCTCTTCGGCTTGGGCGGCAGTGCTGCCGTCCTTCCCTTGATCCTCTTCGCCAGTGGCGTGCCTGAGCTTGAGCTCGAGTCATCGTCCTCGCGTTGTCGCTTCGCTGGGGCAGGCTTCGCAGGTTCACGAGCTGCAGGACGTGGCTTTGGCTCCGGGTCTTTTGCCTTAGGTTTAGCAGGTGCTGGTTTGGGCTTCGGAGCCGGCGTCTCGTCATCGGACACATCAGAGTCCTCGATGATCTCTTGGGATAAGATTCGGCCGTCTCCAGCTTTGCCACCCTTCGCCTTCGTTGGTGATGGCTTCAGAGTCGTGGCCGAAGCGGTTACTGGCTTCGGCTTCGAGCCGTTCAGAAGACGCTTAGCCTGCGCATCAGAGGCACTAGGTTTCTTCGGCTTGTTCTGTAGAGGGTTCGAGGACGACCTAGCCATACTCTCTCCACCTCTAGCAGTCTTTCCGCTATCAGTCGTGCTGCCCTCATCCTTCGAGGAGCTGTCCTCTGCTTTCTGGACCTTGATCTTTGGGGCTGCAGGTTGCGGAGGTTCCTTGGTGGCGATCTTTGCCTGAAGGCTGCTGAGACACTTGCCCTTGCCTCGGTCCTCTGGAGCGTTCAGTCGCTCCCACTCCGGCTCTCGGCTCGACAGTCTCATTTTGTCGAATATCTTGATTGCGTTTTTGATGGCTTTCTCGCGATCATCGGTCGAATCGTATGCATAGTTGTAGACATCCAACTCCTTGTAATAGTTCCTGCGCATTGTCCAGGTCTTGCCGTCTGGCTGTTGGTCGGCGATTTTATTCAGGGCGGGTAGCATCTCAGACTCATTGCCATCCCACTTCTCCCGGAGGAAATCCAAACTTCGGTCGTCCACAGCAAGTTCGTGAACCAGCGGAATTCGGTAGTATTTTGACTTTTCCATGGCCAGTTGGGACGCGGATGGCACAACCCCGGATGGTGATCCAACAGCCCGAATTGCGGGTGAGGGCGGCAACGAAGATGGGTTGGGAGACAATCCACGATTCTTCAATGTTCCGCGCTTTCCCGCCAGAGCCTTGTCGACGATATGAATTCTGTCTCTCGTCAATAACCGTATTCCAACGGAATACAATGCAAATGTCATACCTTCCGCGAGCGGCCTCTTCTGCAGCGAGACCATCCCGCAGTGTCTCATAGTCAGATTCAAGACCCGATGATGAGGAGCCCTTCGAGCGATCTGAGCCTTTCTTCTCGGCCTCCTTGGCAGCCCTTGACTTCGCAGGCGAGGATGTGCCTTTTGGTTTCCTGAACAATGAACCCGTGCACGGGAGTCGCTCGGCGCTTTTTGTGGATTCGAAAGGACGCGTGAGGTAGAGGTCGTACGGAAGCGAGTCGGAGGGTGGTGTAATAATGTGTGTATTCGAGCCGTACTTGAGTGCCTGCAGTTTCGTGTCAGTAAATCCGTCAATCGAGAAGCATGCTTGCTTTCATGCAAGGATCAGAAATCGGGGTGACCTACCGGCTCGTTGCCCAGCTTCAGGCTGAGTTCCTGGCCAGATTGAACAGCCTTGATCATGCTCTCAATAGCATTATCCTCAAGAGTGAGGAAGAAAGCCTGGGGCGGGATCGGGAGGCCGTCTCCGCCTGAAGCCTGCAGGCGGAGGCCTGAGTCGGGCACCTTGAGGGAATTCATGGTGAATGACATGCACAGATGGGTGCACTTGAACTGAAATCGACGAGAGTATTATGGTATCGAGTCGGCGAGGTATGTCGGAGGAAGTTTGTGTATAATTGGCGAGTTTCGTGGTCGGGGAGGGAAGTTGTTGAGCGAGGTCTCGGGAGAGGCAGAGCTGCGGATCCAGCAAAGCACCCGTCACATTGTCAGCTCGACATGAGTCGATACTGTGTTTGTAGCTTTGTTTGCCCTTTGTATGTGAAAGAGCGGGAAACAAAGGCGCCTTTGGGAGACAAGGGGGGTTTATTGAGAAAGAAAGGCGTATTGTAAGGCGAAGATCTGGGAGGTGCAGCAAAGACAGCCGGCACAGGTGACAGGAGTGGCGGCCGGTGCGTAATCGTATGTGTGAATCAAGCCAAAGAAGAAGAAAGAAAGTATTCAGCACCTATCCGCCTGCCGCGTACACTCGCAGACACTCTCTGGAAACAGATGAGTGAGAGAAGCGTGCGTCAGTCGAATAGGACGACGGTGATCACAGGTGAGGGAGACGGGATAGAGAGTCAGGCGAGAGGGAGAGGGAAAGGCGGAGAGAGTGGCTGCTCAGGAAACAAGGCGAAGGCGCTACAGCCAGACCAGGCAGGCTGGAACCCGGAACGACTGGTCGCTGGGGGTTGCCGAGAGATACAGTGGGCGCATCCGCTAGAGACCTGTAAGGAACGGTGGAAGATAGGAGCGCTGGAAACGGTTCGCCAGGTGCTTCCGTCAGTGGATGCCAGCTGCGGGAGCTGCGGTGTAGTGGGTTGCGGTTGCAGGTCAGGTCAGGTTGCAGGGTGCTGGGTGGAGGAGCTGAGATGTCTTGAGACCACTGGCAGCCACGCAACGCGGCTCATTCAGTGGCTCTGAGGCCTGTGCAGTGGGCGCTGGGCGTAAGATGTGGCGTGGCAGAGAACTCACTGTAGGGGCCACAGGTGCGCTGGGGACCGCCCAGCTGGGCACTGATCACCCGCCTTGTCAGAGCGGGCGGCGCATCCAGGTACCCGCGAGCACGGAGACCCTGCCCGTACTGACACCACAACAGTGGACCGCAGCACTGTCGATGAGCGTTCGTTGGCACCCCACCTGCGTTGCCCTGCAGGCTGAGATGGCTGCAGGGGTGGGTCCATCCCTCAACCCTCCCATCATCCGTCCTCCGCCTTCTCCTCTGGTCCATTCGGGCGGTGATGTCAATTCTGACTTCCCTTCGTCTCCAGGGCAGTGCAATTCACAATGACAATTACTAAAATTCTATGTTGGTGACCTACTCAAGGGCCACGTGCGGAAGGATTGTCTTTGCCGTTTGTCGAGTCCCAGTTGCTTTGTCGCGTGACGAACCAACCTCGATCGCTTTGTTGGCAATGAGGCACTAAGATTCACCTTTAGCTGAGGCCCGGGCTTCTGGGCTCACACAGACAACGAAATGGAGAGACACGCAAAGCGCTAGCCGCGGCGGGTCCCATCTTTAGGTGGTGCTCGTACACTGGGCGGTCCACCCGAACCGGGAAGGGCGGGGGTGTGGATCTTGCCAGTCTGCATCTGGCCAGCAGCAATGAAGGCGACTGAGACTGAGTTGAGAAGGTGGTGGTTGGCGGCTTGCGACCTTTCGCAGACTGCTCGCCTCGACTAAGCCGATAGAGGGGGGCGGTTCGTCTGTTTTTGCCTTCATCAGCGTCAGGATGGATGTGAGTGCTTCTGCATCGAGTATGTGGGTGAGTGGTGACCGAGTGGGTGGCGCGGATGAGGTACAGCCAGGTCAGGCACTGTGGAAAGCAGGGTCCTGTGCTGGCAAGCCAAGACCTGGGCCACCGTGGGATGGGGGCCGTGGCTGATGACTGTGCCATCGGTCCTTGTGATCTCGCTTTTCGATCGTCCTTTATCATTAGGTACGGCATGGCAGAAGTGATACACACTTACGCAAACCATGTGCGCGTCTTTACCGGAGAGCCAGGCCATCATCACCTGAGTTGTAGGTACCAGCGACCTTCCCTTCCAGACGGATCGTCTTGTTAGAATCCTACGCTTTGGTCTAACATCGTGCAACCGCACCACACGAGGGAACCAGAGACATACAGACACACCTGCACATGCAGACGCAGCGTCGCACCCTTCCACGCAGCTGCTCTTTTCGGCACAAGCGGATGGAGCGCCAACAATCCCAAGGGAAAAGATGAGCTCTCAAAGCATGGGCGGACGCGGTCTTCCCGCACCTGCATCGAGTCTCTTGTCGCTGCCAGTCATCTTCTTGTTCGTCGTCCTAGGGTGCGTTCATTATGCATGACGACACACTCTGGCGGATTCATCAAGGTGGTACTCGTTCCTTACAGCAACAGTGGAACAGTCTCACCTCGAATGCCCAACCAAAATCTACATTGTGTCGCGCGGAATGTTTTTGGTTACCTGATTCGTCATGATGAGGATATGCTGGGACACTTTAATTTCGTCGCGATCTTTCAAGTGCGAATAGTTGACCTCGTACGCAAATGTGTTTCGCCGATGTTCCGCGAGCCGGGCGGCTCTCGATCCGGGTCTCAACGCACCCTTGCTCGCGTATTGTGTTGAAGGACCCAGCGGGTGTACTTGGAAGCGCCAGAATAGACGGCGGCGAATTGGTGACCACAATGTTATGAGTTGAGCCCGGAGGATAACAGCATGACTACCTTATGGGACAGGTTTACTACAGCTCAAACGACATTGTGTTGAAACTTTTACAGAGATTAACATTATGGACGTAGTGGGGTGCCGGGGTCTCGTATCTTGATAGGTAAAGCCAACTTTTCTGCCCTGATAACAAGCTCTAGAAAAGGGCAAAAGTGACGAGAGTCTTGTCAAGGGACATGTTATACAAATCCCGGATTTTCTCTCAGCTGTGTGTAAGACATCCAAGGTTCAGCAAAAACCCAAGGCCCTGTAGGATCTGCCCGTGGTAAATTGGCTGGCGGACCGCACCGATCGCGGCTATCCGCTCCATGAGGTACAGCCGGGCATGCGGCCAATAAGTTCTGGACTGGCTGGCAATGGCTGTCGATAGGCGATAGGAGTGTAGCAGTAGGTACAGCACAATGCCCAGATGGCAAAAGTGCACTTGGAAAAGCGACTGACATCACCGGAGTACGAGAAGGTGCCGGCTTCCTTCTGGCAGGCAACGCATACCAGCCGCCTCCGTCTCATTTCGGCGCACGTGCGTGAGACCCTCTCAGACGCGCAACACTGTGAAATGCGCATCGGTATATATTCGCGCAGGTGGCCGGGTACCATATCATTGTCTCGCTAAATCGCATTGAGCTGCGCGGCAAAGCTTTCGATCTATAACGTCGATATTTCCTCGCCTCATGAAGGTCCTACAGCAATGATGATGGCAAGTGCCTCTCAGTGAATACTCCTCAAGAAACGCGGCATGGGTGTCGCGATTAAGATCTAGGGTGTGTCCTTAACTTCTGCCAGTGCTCAGCGGTGCATCGGTCAGCTGCTTCCATCAGTTACACCAGCTGCGCCAACTGCCAGCGTCTCGTTGTAAGGCAGGAGCACCTGCCTCGTCTCTACCCAAGATGTCAATTCAAGCTGCAAACCTGATTGTTCCTCTTCAGCATGGTCCGCTGGCGCCAAACAGCATCCTCAATTGTGCAATTGCAGGAATGGTCGTGCACACCGAGCGGAAAATCAACAATTGCCAACGATGAGAAAGCTGACTCGGTGAATCGAAAGACATTATACGGAGCAGATGATGTGAATCGTCTGTAGATGAGCGCCAGTAATCTCACACACACTTCTTCCCGCCTCGTTTGGTGCGTCACGGCTTCATCCTTCTCCCACGCACACCCTTGTAGAGATCCTCTTTTCTCCGGCACACGTGTGGTCGCTCGGTCCTGCAGGATCCATCGGCCCTGATCGTCGTTGAAACCACGCCGCAGGCAGTGATCGCCATCCTTCAGGCCGATACTGAAACTTTCGCCGATTAAAGGCTCATCAGGTCGCCTTATCGGCAGCAATTGCGTGCGGTCTCGCTGTGTGACAACGGCCTGATTTAGTGAGGCTAGAGCCTGGATGAGGGTGTAGGCAGTCGTGCATCTTTTTGTAGATTGGCGTTCTCGGTCATGGCCGAGGGGCTGGGCCTTAACCCAGAGAGTGCGTGCTGGACTCGTGGTCTGGGCTCTGTGCAGCAGGTAGTGCAGCACATATCCTATGGCTACCGGCCGGATGCCGCCAACCACCACCACGAACTACAAGCCACTGACCAGCCGCGGGCTCGGAAAAGTGAGACAGTAAGGCTGGAGGAAGACATGACTCCATCGGCGGTACATATGTCAGCTTCAGCAATACGATCTCGACTCAGCATTGCGGCTCTCACAGGAGATTCTGTCCAACCTGCAGAGCCTGCTGATTAGAGGATGTCATCCCTTCGCTCAGCAGACCTTACGCTCCTCTCCACCTTTTCGGTCATCCAGAAGTCCACCTACGACGGGCCGCACCCCGACGTGATAGCTGGGGTTGCCGTGCGGGCCATATCAGCACGAAAGCCAGAAAATCGTATTTCGCCGGGTATCAGACTCTTCGTCGTTGGCCAGGTTCGTGTTGCCGAATAATTGAGAACCAGAAGCTGCACTACTCAATCATACTGTTTGAGCGATACTGTTTGAGCGATACTGTTTGAGCGATACTGTTTGAGCGATACTGTTTGAGCGATACTAGGAATAACCTTCGACACGAGGTGGTGATCAGATCAGTGCAAATGCGGCACCTGTCTTACCAACGGTTACATCTGCTGACGACCTCAGTCCTCGCCTGTCGATTGGGTGTCAAAGGGCCGACTGCGTATTTACTGCATCGAGGCGAGGATCCGCGGCTTAGATACATGTGCGATCGTACTCAAGTACGAACTCATGCCAAGACCCATGCATATGCTTTTCAGTAGCAATTCCAACAGTCGACAGGCGTACTTATCGCTGTCGCAATGACTGAATGCGAGGCTTTTGGCCAGGAGCATATGCACGAGTCAGGCCAATCGGCTAGCGAGCATCTCGTGCTTCGCAATCTAGATGTTGTCAGTCAACATAAAAGGACGGCAAGACAAATGACGGGGTGCTTTGCTCCGTCAGCAGCACTGTACCCCGAGACTATGCATGCCTGGTAAGGTAGCGGGTCCAAAATGGGCGATTCCGGCACAGCCTGTGAGCCAAGTCCTGAACAGCACGATCCTGAGCTCGGCTACGAAAAGACTCGATGAGGGACTGACAAATGCCCATCCCGGGCACGAGGGCAAAGTCGGAAAAGGTCGTCAGGGTCCAGTCCAACATCACCGAACCGTCGGGTTTGGCGTGCCTTTGGCCATGAGCTATTGAGTGGGCTCCCGAGACGAGCTGGCGTAGCTGCGAATGAGCGTAGAAGCTGGTGACACTAGCGATTTGCTTGTGGCTATAGTCCCCTGCAAGTTTTGGGCCAGCCGAGGGACACAGCTTGGGTTAATCAATACCTGAACTCATATGTCTGTGCTGCTCCTGGTCGCAGACCCCAGTCATCTTGGAGAATGCTCGGCAACGGCCATTGTGTGTTCCCAACAATCCCGGCTGGCAACGAGGGGTTTTGCAGCACTCATTCAAGTCAACTTGCAATTTGACGATGGCATACACGGAGAACGCACGGATGGAACGTTGTCTCCAGCGTCTTCGAATGGTACTTTATCAGGACACCGTACCAGGCCAAGGCTAATGTCTACTCCGCATGGGCCTGCACGCATTTCGAAGTGGGCATGGGTTCTGACTGTGATTATTCCAACTCAACCGTCACTGGCTGTCCCCCACATCTCATCAGCTCACACAGGAAGGAGCGTGAGTGGATCTCAACGACGCCTCTTCGTTGATTCGGACTAGAGGCCAGCCACAGGCTCTACGCTATCCTCGACGGGTATGTCCTCGGCCATCAGGCGACGAAGGATCGGGGTCTTGGGGTCCTGTCATCGAAAATGATGAGCGGGGGAGATACTCTCATACTTTTGCTCACTTGCGTTCTGGTCGTTGATCGGCGGGTGTTCCTCTGTGCATATAGCGATGATCTTCGCTGTCGCCTCTCACAGAAGTGTGTGGCAGCTTGTCTATAACAATGGGACCCGGAGAATTGGAGTATTGCCTCGTCTGGATGCAATGTGTAGAGGCGATTCAAATTGCGAAGCGATCGTCCTATTCACGTGCCCTCCCGACCTGGCCGGAATCGGACACAGGGAAACCAGGTCGAATGTAGAATGGAGTGATTCATGACAGGCTAGGTATGGTGCAAAGCCGGTGGCAGCCATGAAGTGGTGTGGGGTGGCGGCTAGATGGACGACGGTGCACCATGTGTGAGAAGGACTTGCGGGTTATCAGGGCTCGCAGCCACTGTGAATTGAGGTTTGATGTGATTGAGGTAGGTCAAATGTGATATTGGCTGTTTGGTTGTGTCTGTTCAGTCAATCCGCCGCTTCTTTATGCCATCTTCGGCGAAGGATTGGGACGTTGTACCACAAACTCCGTCTGAGCTGAAACATTCACTACCTTACCCCGGACGGGCATGGAATTACAAAGCTTGAAACTCGTAGTCATGAGCATATCGGTACATATATCTGTTGATAATGGAGCATAGCAGGGCGCCAGGGTCAGTTCCTCTGATCGTTCAGAGTGCCAGACGTTATCGAAAGGCAGCACACCGGCAGCTGAGAAGGCATGTGCAATGCCCGGCGATAGAAAGCCGGACAGTGATGACACAAATGTGTACAGTGTCTCCACGCGTGGCGAAAGACATTTCGTTCATCGCTTGGGAAGTGGCTGGCTGGTGTCATCTCGTGTCGTGTCTGGCTCGCGGTAGGTGCTCGAGAATTGTGATATGCACATATAGGGTAGCGAAATTGGTTGACTGAGGCACTTGATTGTAGGGAATCTGTCGCAATATCCTCAACTCCGATACGTATCAACTGCTTCATGGTGAAATGGGTTGGACGGAATGGCTCGGCAATCGATCGTGGGACTCTTTCTCAGAGAGAGTCTATGGTTACCTCAACGTTGGACGCGCGGGGCTTCCTAGCCTTCCCATGCCGGGGACGTTTGATGCGTCCAGACAACAGATCGAGCAGTTTCGATTGTGCGAACATCGATTCGGTGGTAGATAAAAAGGTATGTATAGAATCGTACAGACATCTCTCGCGTCTGTAAAAAGCGTCAAAGCGAGCATAACGCCAGCGCACTCTTCCTCATATCTCAATGCTTCTTCTGCAAAACGAACACCAGTGTTTTCCCCTTCCCCCGTGGCACACACACGGCCGTGGGACCGACCTCCTTGAGTCTAGAGCTTCCCTTCTTCATTGCGTACTGCTCGACTCAGCCTGGGTTTTGAAGCCTTCGCGCCATTCGTATCGCATCGTTCTGTTCGTGGTGTCGACACTCGTGCCCTCGCGCCCAGATGCGATCGTAGCGACCGTTTCTTTTATGCAACCTATTGCGTCTTGAAAAGGAGGATAGCGCAGTGGCCGAGGTAGAAGTAGATGAAGTGCTTGGTCTCTGTCACGACGAGGGGAGAAACACCCAACAGTTAGCCTCTCAGTCCGTGTAGGCAAACCAGATCAGTGGAATTATTGGAGGCGATCTCTGGAAGACATACCATGGGTCACAAAGCTGCCGAAGTTACGACCAACGATGCAGTGCCAGGTAGGACCCTTGCGCTCATCGAACTGAACATCAACATGTCAGCTTCAGCTTCCGTGAGAAACAACCTAGGCTTGAAAGTATCTTACTGTACGCTTGATGTGCTGCGCAATGTCCTGTCATAATCATCAGCCGACCTGGGCTTGTTCCGAGCTATGATATCATACATACCTTCTCAATTGTGAAGCGAGTCATGGCTTCCTGGGCTTTACACAAGGCATCGTCAGTCCTTTCCCGTGGTGACCGCCTGAATGGCGCTTCTCAAGACCATGACTGGCCGAGCAGCAGAGGCAACGTACCAACTTCAATGACCTCGACCTGCATGTCGTCGGTCTATAGGCCTGGGTCAGCACCCCTCGTCGATTAACCGCCGCACTTCTGTTTTGGTACCATACCATATCTGCAGACTTGATAGCAGCTGCATCCGCCCGAGACGTTAGCAGTCGACCTTATGGGTGAGGAAGGGGAATTGTCGCACCATCAAGCTTCTCGCGCGGCGCCTCAACGGCTCCCGTGTTTTCCGCCATTTTGTCGGTCTGAGTCGTCGTGGGGGGAGGGAATTGAGGAGAGTCGTGGACGCAGTTTGAATTACGGGTTAAGCAGTCTGGAGATGTCGTTGTCTGTCAGCTTCTGCCTCTGTCATTGCGCATCGTTGCTTGTGATATCTTGAAGCTTGCGATCCGAGACATAGGTCTACAGATCTGCCGTCAAGCAACCCCAGTCTGGGTGACGGAAATGCTCACATTAATCAGGAAGTGCTGTGGTAGGCACAAGCAGAGATAAATGGGCGAACCGAAGGTCGGGCGCAAAGAGCGTAACGTCGAAACTTGTGGTCGCTTTGTTGATGCGGCTGCGTCGTCGGGCTTGGTGTTTTAGACTGGAGCTGTTCTGGGCGCGTGTCCGCGTGTGGGGGAAATAAGGGGTGCACGAGCCACCAGCTCACCTCGGACGGCAAGAGGCGAGTGCAAGAGGCCGCAAGGCACCTTACCGTGCTTACATAAAGCCTTATGGCAATATATGGTTTCATGCTCGGATCTTCTTTCGTGACATAGATCTGTCAATGCCGCTATTGTGAGCCTTTGTAACGTTCAGCATCATTTTTTCCTCGCGAGTTTTATGTTGTGTCATGGTCCTGACTTAGTCCTCAACTCTTGATTGTGAGTAAAGGGGTAGACATGGTCGTCATAAACAGGCATCATGTTAATGGCCTGCGTTGAAGCAATTGGAGAATGCGAAATCAAGCAGGAAACAAGGAGAGGCTTAAGAATGTCATTAACCCCCCAGGCTTCAGAATACGCTCTCCTGGACCAACTTCGATGCATTGATTTACGGCATTGAGATCATAAGGTAAGATATGTTTTGCTGCTATAGGGTAGTTTGAACCGCACCTGCGATAATCATTTCCAAGGTTGTTGTTGCATTTTAGCTGTCGGCATCCCGCCAAGATGGGCAGAAAATCTCACATGTGGTAGCAGATGAATCGGAAAATTGTCATAAAAGCCTGCATTCGTAATTAATACTGCTCGTCATTGCTACATAAGAGATTACACAAGTAGGTACATAATTCCGCCTTTGCGGAATCTAGCCTGGAGGTTAGGTAAGGCTGGCAAATTAGCGTACCAGTTTGTTTTGGTGGGGCATCCACGCGTATCGATAACCGCATCATATTTTTACTTCGACGCCAACTGCAATCCACCTCGTGCCCTTTCTAGCCACCGTGTTTTGCTTTTCAACAGCAATCCTCGAGATGCGACGCCATTGAGTCAACTGCGCCGAGTCGCACCTAGCCATCATGGCCTCATCCCGTGTCTTTGTCAAAGGACTTCCGCCCAGTATCACTGAGGCCGAGTTTCGCAAGCACTTCTCCGCAAAGGGCCGAGAGGTCACCGATGTGAAGCTCATCCCTCAGCGGCGAATCGGCTATGTGGGCTACAAGACCGCCGATGATGCCTCCCAGGCAATCAAATACTTCAACAGGACATTCATCCGCATGTCTAAGATTGCTGTCGAATCGGCTAAGCCTGTGAGTCGAGGCCCATGTCTTGCTTTGGTCCGAACCATGACTGACCTTTGGAATGTGGACGTGTAGATTGCAGACCCAGCCTTGACCAAGCCCCATGGTCAGCCCAGGTACCACCCCGCGAATGCCCACGCGGGAGGCAAATCCGTGGCTGTGAATGAACCCTTGCATGACAAGGGCGATTCCAAGAAACGCAAAAGAGAGGAGCCAGAGATCGTGGATCCAAAGCTTCAGGAGTATCTGAAAGTTGTTGGTACCAAGAGGGAGAGTGCTCTTGCCGAGCAGTCCGGCGATGCTCTCACCGCCACAGTTGCTGAGAAGGCTGTTCCTGTGGTCGCCCAGGAGGACGAAAGTGATGACGAGTATGAGCAGATCCCTTCTAAGAAGGAGAAACAGCGCAAACTTGATCACAAGTCCGGTCCGACTCCTGAGTCCGGAGTCGAAGCCAAATCAGATGAGTTGGCGATGCGTCGTGAGGGCCGAGACACGACAGCGGAGGCTACCCAAGCAGTCGAGATGTCCGCAGACTCCGAGCCTGGGGCGGGAGGAGCCGCCGAGACTGACGACGACTGGCTGCGTACTCGGACAAACAGGCTGCTTGACCTGGCTGATCCAGATGACTTGGATCTCGTCCCATCCCCGATCACCAGCAGATCGACGGCGAAGGATGCAGACCGGGCCACGACCCTTGGGGAGACACCTCAGGCTTCTGATGTGGTCATGAACGACGTTCCGGAACACACTCCGGAGACGCAGGGGCGTGACGCAGAAGACAATGTCGACGTGATCCGACGGACAGCTCGGCTCTTTGTGCGCAATTTGCCGTACAGCGCGACGGAGGACGATCTACGTGAGCTATTCTCTGCTCACGGCACCATCGCTGAGGTATGCTGCTCCCTTTGTTGATTTGTTTACCTTCCCCATTGCTCCAAGCGGGGACAGCAGTACATGATGAACCCCTGATAGGGACAGCTTATACTACGGTATATGATGAGAACCTGGGCGAATTATTTTAGTAGATGCTTCGATGTCTGAGAACTACTGCTCCCCTAGCGATATTTACATAACACACCTCAGAACTCGCCACGAGCAGCTTGCTGACATTGCCAGGTACATCTTCCCATCGGGTCTGGCAACACGCCCAAAGGATACGCCCTTGTCTTATATGATGACCCATCTGACGCGGTTGAGGCATTCCAAGCACTGGATGGGGCGACTTTTCAGGGACGCATCATTCACATCATTCCAGCCAGTGCAAAGAAAGAGCTCGATGAGTTCGAGCTGTCCAAGCTCCCACTCAAGAAGCAAAACCTCATTCGGAAAAAGGCCGATGCGTCGAACAACAGTTTCAATTGGAACTCGTTGTACATGAACCAGGATGCTGTCAACGAGTCAACGGCCAAGCGACTGGGGGTGTCCAAATCGGAACTACTCGATCCCACATCCTCTGACGCAGCTGTTAAGCAGGCGATCGCCGAAACCTCTGTGATCCAAGAGACTAAGGCCTATTTCGTCGCTAATGGTGTGGACTTGGACGCATTCAAGAGTCATAAGCGGGGCGACACTGCCATCTTGGTCAAGAACTTCCCTTATGGGACCACCATGGAGGAGCTCAGGACCCTCTTTGAAGAGTCCGGCCCTGTGCTGAGGGTCCTCATGCCACCAAGCGGCACCACAGCGATCGTGCAGTTCGCACAGGCTAACCACGCCAAGGCCGCGTTTGGCAAGCTCGCCTACCGCCGCATCAAGGACAGCGTTCTGTTTCTGGAAAAGGCGCCAAAGGACCTCTTCAGCAGTGAGGCGCCGGTCCACGCCACAGCTGTTAGTGATCGGCCGACCGCTGTCGGCAACAAACTAAACGTCAACGACCTGCTGTCACGCGGTGATAGAGCGGATGAAGAGGTGGACACAACCTCTCTATTCGTCCGTAATTTAAACTTTACGACGACAACTAGCCGTCTTGCTGAGGCCTTCGGCTCGCTCGACGGATTCGTCTCGGCGCGTGTCAAGACTAAGCAGGACCCTAAGAAGCCTGGGCAGACGCTCAGTATGGGGTTCGGCTTCGTCGAGTTCCGGTCTAAGGAGCAAGCCCAAGCGGCCTTGCAAACCATGGACGGATTTGTCCTGGAAGACCATACTCTCGCTGTCAAAGCCTCGCACAGGGGACTCGATGCCGCTGAGGAAAAG
Organism: Sarocladiaceae sp. CBMAI 1973; assembly: GCA_021347865.1. Taxonomy (NCBI): domain Eukaryota; kingdom Fungi; phylum Ascomycota; class Sordariomycetes; order Hypocreales; family Sarocladiaceae; species Sarocladiaceae sp. CBMAI 1973. Next base: position 18,000 of record WNLN01000262.1, read on the forward strand.
CGTCGCGAGGACAAAGCCAAGAAGACTGCCGGACAAAGGACGAAGATTATCGTCAAGAACTTGCCATTCCAAGCGACAAAGAAGGACGTGCGGGCGCTATTCGGGACGTACGGGCAGCTTAGATCTGTCCGCGTTCCAAAAAAGGCCGACTATTCCACAAGAGGCTTTGCTTTTGCCGACTTTGTGACGTCCCGCGAAGCGGAGAACGCACTAAATGCACTGAAGGATACCCATCTTCTTGGACGACGATTGGTTCTTGACTTTGCAGAGGCTGAGGCTGTCGACGCTGAGGAGGAGATTGAGAAGATGCAGCGCAAGGTCGGGCGACAAGTGAATAAAGTGGCCCTGCAAAAATTGACGGGCGGAGGGAGAAAGAAGGTCAATATTGGCGATGAAGATGAAGATGCCGATGAGGGTTGATGAATACCACGAGGGATCAGAAAATTGAACGACTATTTTCTCTTCATTTGCGTCGTGCGCGCCCTCGTCTCCTTGCGCATACTCTCAGCGCAGGAGGATTTATTGCTGGGGCAGTTCGGTGCGCCTACGCAGCCCTCGCTCACACTATGCGTGCCCCCCCCTCCTAAGGGCGTAGCGACTTGGCCTGGGCCATTTGGCGACGGCGGTTGAGGTTTGAAAAAGTTCAGCTGGCATTTGATCATCCGCGACGTTGGAAGCGCACCTGCGAAGGCACCACGATCCGCACAACCATTGATCGCAAATACCTTCAAAACGCGTCTTTCAGTGCATTTTCAGTCGCGACAAGGCTGTTATGTCTGACATTCATCTATCTGCATACCTACTGCAGGTACGATGCGCATCTGCAGCAAAAAAGTGAGACACCGTCCTTCGGCCCACGGCCCCACGCCACACCCTCGCTGGACTTCCTCCCTTGCATGCAACGCTTTTCGCGGACCCTGCACACAGACGGTGCGCCCGTGTATTGCAATTGGGCGAGGGCAAGCCTGGGAGCGACTATCCTCGGAGGGTTGGTCCAGTGCGCCCCGCTAGATCCTGTCGTCGATTTTGCATCTCACGCCATGACGAGAACAGGTTCTTCACTGCACACCAACGCAAGACAACCGAACCCACACACCATCATGGAAGAGTGACAGCACCGGCTGGTCACACCCCCACAGCTTCGGGCAAGGCGCCTCACCCTCTTGCCCGTGTCGGGCGCACTCCCTTTCCCGAGCGAGAACGCCTCCACACCTTGTCGATGATTGAGTGTGGTTCTAAGTGAGGGCCTTGACTTGCTTCGTCCGTCGGAGGCGTCTCTCACGGCGGGAGTGACAGAAAAAGAGGATCCTGTCGATGGAGACGTAAGAAGAGGGGCGGCCACATCCGGAAGATCAGTTAGATAGTCCTCCCCTCATCGATTACCCTTGGTCAATACGATTCCCCATCGAACCAGAGACCTACCATCGCCGCCTTCTTCGCTTGCTGCTAGACCGCGTTTGAATCCATCTTGTTACTACCTGTCCACCCTCTCTGCCCACTCGCCATACTCCCCTCGGTTGGCGAGGTCTAAGGTCTATATGCTTCTTAAGGGGATCCCCTTCCTCGATGGTCAGGTACTTCGTTCCAGTTAACCTCATCGCCTCCTTCTTGTTCTCCAAAAGCATACATCTATCCATCCATTCCTCGACTTTCCAAATTCCTCCCAGCATTTCTCTTCCTCAATCTTCATCCTCCATCATCCACCATCAGTCTGGAGCTTTGACGATACCCGGATTCCTCTCCATGGTATTTCGCCTCTGAACTGGATCTCGTGAGCATCCTCTCTGCCCCTCCCACGCCAGAGCCTCGCATTCCATTCTTCACCGACTCTCTCGAGTTCCTTCCCCTCACTATTCCCCTCCTACTGGACTGTAGTCTGCCTTCACTATAGTCCACAAGGCTTGCATTTGCTTGCTTTGCTTGGCAACATACACACACACACAGACATCATGTCTTCATTGTATCAGCCCCGTCCGGTCCTGTCAACCCAGCGCTTCTCGCCGGGCTCGGACTACATGGACGCAAGGCGCAACAGCTATCACGGCGCAGCCCAGAGCAGCGGTGGCAGGCTACCACTGCGGGAATCAACTGGCAATGTCCAGGCACACAACTACAATGGCCTCGTGTCATGCTACCAGCAACCAACCATGCTGTCTCCTTCTATGCCTCAGCCTGGCGTCCCCGCCATCGTGCCCTCACAATCCTTCGACTGCCTCTACCGCATGCCAGAGCCAAGGCATCAGCAGCCTAGACTCCAGCAGAGGCGGTCTAAGAATGGAGTGAACCCGCTCTACTTCTGGCCGACCTTCAGGCAGTACAGGAACAGGCAAGCACACAAGGATAACCAGAAGGATAAGGGTGGTGTTTGGCGCCGACCCGAACTTGAAGATGCCTTCGTCGATGGTGAGTAACATGAGTGATCAATCATGTCGACCAAGCTGACAATGATATAGCCGTGCTCCTCATGCCTCACATGGGCCGCAGGAAGTTCTCCATGGGAGGCAAGCTTCACGGCCGCAACATGCTCATCAGCGAATACATTTTCACCATCTGTGTCGCAGTCCTTGGAAGCAAGGAGATCTTCCGCATCGACAACAGCAATGACAGCATTGAGCAGATGGGACGCAAGCAAGTGTCCAGCCACATGCAAGTTGTCAAGAAGTTCTTCGAAGACCTTCGATGCTGTGAGTGAACCCGCAAACTCTTCTCCTCTGCACAATAGCGACTAACATACAGACAGTCCACTTCCTCTTCCCTGCCGAGGAGAAGAAGGAGCCTGGCTCAACCAACTCTGATGACTACTTCGATGAGGAGGAGCAAGAGTCCTTCAAGTCGAACCCGGTCCTGACCGCTCTCGCTGAGGGTCGCGTCCCCGAGGTCAAGCCCAACTACGAATACTTCAACACACTCCTTACTCTCCAGTCTGGCATCACCGTCCGCCCCAAGACTTGTGAGATCTTCGTCTCATCACCAGACGTTCGCATTCGTGATGAGATTGCTTACGACGCGCACGACAACGCTCTTGACCAGTCGTCGTTCCCTCACCTTCACAAGTACTCCAACTGCGATGATAGCCCGAATGTCCTCGGTAAGGATGTCCTCCTCCACGAGTACACCCGGTCGCTCGACCGCACCACCTCCGCCTGCGCAAAGACCGTTACCAGGAGATGGCAGCGCGATGCACCTGACATGTACGAGGCTCTCGACCTTCCTGCTCGCGATGACGAGTGCCTCCTCATGGAGATGTGTGCTACACTTGAGCTCCATGAGCACGCCAAGTTCCCTTCCGGATCTGAGCTCACTGGATTCGTCGAGGTCGCCGTCACCCAGCCTGGTCTGCAGCACCACCGCTGGAAGTGCGTCACTCGCCTGACACGCCCTGAGGAGCTCCACGCCGATGGCGACAAGGCTGACATGTACACCAACGAGAGTGGTATTCACCGTCGCGGATGCAGTGACTCCCGTCCTGACTGCGACTGCCACCTCCGTCCTCGTCAGGACATCCACGTTCCTTTCCCTGCTGTTGAGTGGGCCAGCATCCTGAGCATGGCTGTTCAGTACCCCGATGTCGAGCACCAGCGCAAGAAGGACCGTCGTGGCGCCAAGGATGGCGCTCGTCGCCCCGACCTTGACCGCTCCGGCAGCAAGCGCAAGCGCAGCGAGGATGATGGCGATGCCGCATCTTGGGCCCGCCGCGAGCCTACTGGCAGCGATCTCATCTGCAAGGTCGCCATGTACCAGGAGCTTTGGTCTTGCGCCCCTGACTCCAACCGCTGGACTCGCCAGTCCATCATCTTCTGGCGCTTCAACACCACCAACCAGTGGTACAAGTACGGTGCCGTCTTCCGCCCTGCTGGCACCTCGTGGCGCTGGTTGACTGTCAACGACCCCATGTCTCGTTACCACCAGCAGAAGGCTCTCATCTACCCTCAGGTCGGTGTTGGTCGTGATGCAGTCATGTCTCCTACTCCTACTATTGGACAGCACATGACTGCCAACATGAACGAGACTTTTGGCACCTGGGATAATGGTTCCAACATGCCTCAACATGTTCCCTCTATGCCTTCATCAGCAGGTGGCATGGGTGGTCTCTTCGACTCTTTCTCTGGTGGCCTTGCCACTCCTCCTCCCACAGCTGGTCTTCACAGCTCATACCCGACTGGCAGCTTCGACGGCAGTGTCAGTGGTCCCAGCACTGCTGGCGGCCCAGGCGCCGGTGCAAGCAGCAGCTACCTCCCATCAAACGGCACTGGTGAGCCATCGCAGCCATCTGGTCTCTCGCACTCGACTGGCCCTTACTTCGATGCCACAGCCGTCGGCCCCTCATATCCCGAGTCCAAGCCCATGCCCAGCTCACTGGTCAACCCCTACATCGCCACCAGCTCAGCCCTTGACCTCGGTGGCCAACAGCTCGTCTACGACAACAGCAACACAGTCGGCAGCTCCGGTCTCCAAGGCTGGGACATGTCCGCTCTGGACAGCTGGTCCAACACAAACGGAGCTGGTGCTGGTACCGCAGGAGGTGACAGCTCAGCTGCTTCCTCAGCGACTCAACCCGGTCCTGCTTCCGGCTGGCCCGGCACTTCACAGCATCAGCCTCAGCAGCAGGCTAAGATGGAGCCTGGTGTCGCACCTCTTTGGCCTGGTCAATGGGGCGCCGCTGCACCTTCTTCCGAGAGGGACACCAGCCCCCGCGCAATGAAGAGGCGCAGGACAGAGAACTTTGAGCCTGGCCCAGCAGTCCCCGTCACTACTGGCTGGTGAACAATCACAACACACTCGCTTCACTTGACACCAATACAACCAGCCCAACATGGCTGATGCACACGCGCAATGATGAAATATCCAGACTGGTCCATTGGGAACCAGCTTTATAACGATATGGGGAGTTTTTGCTTTTACTTGTCTTCGGTTGGAATATCTTCTTCGGGCGTTTGGTACGGATACGGATATGGTTATGATGCTTGCAATGCAATGCTTGCCTATGGGCCGGGAAATGTTACGATTCTTTGTAATACCACATACTTAGCAGTTTCTCATGACGAAGTCAATCTTTTACTCAAATCTTGTTCTGTACACGTGTGATTCTTGTGATGCTTTCGCTTAGTCCTTCAACCATTCCGACTTATAATATTCTTCTCTGCTTTCGACACTGTCCATGGTCAACCTGTTGCGTACAATCCAGACTTCTGTCAGTGCCAATGCCGTGTCAACCTGCTTGCCCGGTCCATCTGCCTTGAGTGTCATGCTCGTACAGCACATGTTCTACACAGCGTGCAGTTACCATCCTCGGCGAAGCATTGATCCGTCATCCCATCCGTCATCATCACGATCCAATTCCCGTTCGCTCGGCAGTTGTAAGTGCCTGCATAGCGCTATCGACATCGGTAATTAAACCGACCAAAGGGCAGAAGTGATAGATTCGAGATCGGGGCGTTGCCGCTAATGCAGGTACTGTAGGATGTCTGCAGCGGGGCTGAGACACTTAGGACGGAAGTGGGTTGCAGGGGGGACGCACACAAAGGGCGAGTGAGGGGCTGCTGAAATGGAAAAGGGCATTGTTGGAGGATGGGGAATTTGAGAATGGCAAGGGAATACTATTGTGTACTATGGGAGAGTATCGCTGGAGGATTGATGATATGGAATGAGATGGCATAGTCGGTGAAGCTATACTTGCTGCTATTGAGCATAATTGAGTTTATGCCAGCAATTGATGCTGGCAACATTTGATCCAAGAGGCAGCGAGAGAAGAAGGAATGGAACAACTGCCGAAGAATGGACATGTGCGACAGTATATGCACGCTGGACAAGCACAATGCCATGGTCACATCATGCTGGTTCAGGTCAGGTAAGGTAGTGCAGGTGTCTCTTCAACAGAGCCAACACCCGAGACGGCCAAGTGCACGAAAATCCGGGGAGAGCGTTTTGGTTCCTGGCCTTAGTCCCAACATGGCAATCAATTAAACATACAGAGACATCCACAGCTGGCCCTCGTGCCTCCAACGCATAAACGGGTGAAACGTGGATACAGAGTAGACTCGTGGGGCACTGCGAGGGGCTCAAGCGTGCTCAAGGGGACGTTGAAGATGAAGAGGCTCAAGCTGAAGGAGGGGGGGTGTAGGGCGGTTAGAAAGGGAGAGATATGTGATAGTTGCAAGTGTGGACTGGGATAGTTGACGAAGCAAGGGATGAGCAGGGAACAAACCGATAGCCTGGAGACGCTACGGGGAATTTCTTCAACTAGAAGGGGAAATACGTTAGAACGTGGAGATGGGGACAGAGTTAAATTAGAATGCGAGGAAAACGTGGAGGTTTAATTGAGTGATGGAGTTTATGGGGCTATTGTGCAAAGCAGGGCGATCATTCTAAAGGATGAAGATTAAATGAAGCCACACCCGCACACCTGCGCTGCGCTATCTGATGGAGGGGTAAAAGTGAAGAGGGAGGGACATTACCACTATAATACGGTGCACGCGACACGACACGACCGCGTGAGATGGGATGGGACGCGTAGAGTGGCAGATTCACGGGAGGAGATGCGACGAGGGATTAATTGTGCACACACGAGACGAACACTCTTGCATGGCAGGGTGACATTGAGCGATTGCACGGAGTACTGACTCCAGCATCTGTCTGATGGCACTTCGATCGTGTAACAGGTGCGATGCGACGAGGGCTATAGCACGGCTTTGTTAAGCTGCACGAGAAACAAGGTACGGTCTGTGCAGGCGGCGCTACCGTTACAGAGAACAAAGGACGAGGAATCGAGGGGCAGCACCCCGGATGTGCATGCCGAGGTGAGCGACAGTCTGTGCTTGCCGATGCCGATTTGCCACGAGAACGGACGGGGGCACGAGGAGGACAAGGTGAGGGTGTTTGGGGTTCATGTTTCACGGTCGAGGTGCTCAAACGGGACGATTGATGGGGATAGATGAAGGGGCATCTGGGCGATTAAGACGAATTATAGGGGAAGCTGGATGAGAGGCCGAGGACAGAGTAGAGTAGACGCTGGACTGGATGATTCATGGTGAGGAGGCAGTTAGGCGTCATTGTAGGCGCGGCAGTGGTCGAATGAGATGAGCGACGACGAGGAGTGCATGACGAGGCAAGCGCGCGTGGCTGCTCCTCACCAAGAAAACAAGATTAGATGAAGCAAGCGAATTGATGAGTGAATAAATGAACGAGCGGCTGTGAATCTATTTCAACGATGAGATGAATCCAGGCCTGGAGACAGACGCTGGCGCAGGAATCTGTAGGCGCGAGGGGCTCGTCCAGTGGTGCAACAGTCGCCTAAACACCCGCTCAGAGCCACTGAGAGCCACTGAGAGCCAACCACTGCCCGGCCTCCATCCGCGGCTGCTACAGCGCCGGTGGGCCCCCAACCACTGGCACCCAATCGAAGCCCCCGCGTTCCTGCATTCACCGTCCAAGGCTGCCCAAGTCACTTTGATATGTAGTGGCAGTATAATAGTGACTTGCCCACCCTGGTCATGAAACGAACCTCCATCGTCGCCTCCCATCGACTGGTGTAAGTCAACCAGAATAGCAGAGTGAATGAGAATAGCCATGCCATGTCCACCCATCAACACACTTGCCGGCCTGTTTGACAGACCATCTCAGTCCATGCCCTCCATAGGCTACTGTTTGCTCTCACTGAGTCTCTTCTTGTCCGTCGCAGACCCTTACCTGGCTGCTTGTCCCCTCTGCTCGTGGTATCCTGCTCTCTCGACCAAGAGCCTCGCCGCGCCCAACTCTTGGAGGGTCTGAGTTTGTTTCAACACTCGTTGATTCATTCACCCTTCCTTGTTTTCTCATCATCTAGTCTTTCTTGTCCTTTTCTTTCTTTGCTACTATCTCCTGGCCTTGTCCTTGTCGGGGTTAGAATGTTTTCGCCTAGTCTGATTCACCCACGCCTTTTACTACCGCGTGTCTGCCCATCATGAAGATCCTTTCCGCCTACTGACTGAACCTCTTCTACCTTACTTCTACTTCGTCATCCCGACTCTCTCCTTTCCTTTGAGTGTTCGACTCATCTCTTTTTTCCATATTCTTCTTATTCTTCTCTTCGATTCTCAGCTGGGCTGATCGACGCAGGCCGTGTTTGTGGCAGCTTGGGGTTTATTTCCTTGTCCTCTTTTCTTTCTCACATTTGCCGCCCATCGTCATACCAATATCCCGTCCTTTGACTTCACTCTTCAACTCCTTATCCAGCAACAATATTGAAAGCCGACAAGAAACAAATCTACAAACAACATCACAATCGCCAAAGACTTGATCGACTTTTACTCAAAAGACGGCCCGCGCATTGTTTCGCGCACACCACATTTCTTCGTGCACCACTGTCGGCCCGTTCGCCGCATATAACCACCCGTCACTGACACCTGTTCGACGGCCGTCTTCTGTTGATTGTTTTTTTCCCCCTCAAAACAATTCCGCTTTTGACAAGCTTTCCCTATTCTGCTCTTCAGTATTTTGTTGCTTGCATCAACTTTCCGACCCCCGAGAAGGGAGTTCAACCACTTCCAAGAACAACACTGAATCACCAACACTTCGAAACAAGCGAAATATCATCATCAAGTATCGAACACAGCACCGCCACCTCGACGCAGTCAAAGCTTCACACTTCGAGTACCACGATTCGAGAAGCTTCAACCATAATCATGAAGATTCTCCAACAACAAGCGCTTCTCGCGCTTCTTCCTCTCGCAGCCACCCACTCGTGGATCGAGAGAGCATACCGCATCGCCTCCAATGGCACCATGGTCGAACCCGCTGGCTACGCCCGTGGCTGGGTCTTCCGGGACAGCGGTCATTTCGCGGACGATGTTCCCATGAATCGCCTCCCCGCCAACACCGGCCAGGCTTACCTTGGCGACGAGCTCCTCAACAAGTTCCCGTTCGTCCCAAATCCAGACTTTCATATCCTCGAGGCTGCGCCTGGCGACCATATCGCCCTGATTCATCTCGAGAATGGGCATACCACCGTGCTCAGCCAACCCAACAAGCCCAAGAACAGAGGTACCATCTTCTTTTACGGTACATCCCAGCCTAAGGAGAATGAGCGTCTCTTTGATGTCCACCTCCTCTGGAACCGCGACGGCACCGGTGGCGACAAGCGTGGCCGTCTTCTGGGCACACGAAACTTCGACGACGGGCAATGCTACCAACCTAGTAGGACGGAGATTGCCCTAGCTCGTGCTGATAAGTTGAAGCCTCTGGGCGCCGACCCTGGTATCGAGCTCTCCTGCCAATCTGACATTCAGCTTCCCGACGATCTCGAGCCCGGATCCATCTATACCATCTACTGGTACTGGGACTGGCCAGACCTGGAGCCAGAGAACATCGACCTCGACAAGACGATCAACGGCCAATTTCCTTGGGCTGGAACCTTTATGCGAGGCGAGAAGGATCCCAACGGGTTCTCCATGTCCGCCATCCAGAAGAACGAGTCTTACACCAGCGTGATCGACATCAAGATTGCAAAGCCCGATGCCGAAGGCTTCCAGAACAAGGCTTTTACTGGCGCATCTTTTGTCCAGGACCAGGACATCTACATGAAAGCAATCAAGGAGCAGCTGAACGGTAACTTCCAGGTTGACGTCGACGTTCCCGGTGACGCCCCTGGTCACGTTGACTCGCCCGAGGAGCCCAAGCCTGAGCAGCCCAGCACTACCTCAACGAAATCTGCTCCTGCTGGCGGCGCGACCGTGACGGTTACTCGTGTCGTTACCGTGCCACCAGAGACAGTCATCAAGACCGTGACCATCACCAGCGGCGGCGAAGCTTCACCGACTTCAACCTCCATCGAGCTTCCTGGCTCGGTCTTTATCACCAGCAACCTTCCTGGCGTACCACAACCCAGCAGCAGCACATCACCATCTATGGTCTCACCACCTCCACCAGAGGAGACTGAGCCAGCAGGCGGGAGACCTACCGTGACACCCTTCATGCGCGCTCGCGACAATTGGGGTTTCGGCCGGTGGTAAACTCACGCCAATAACCCACGGGCAGTTAAGCACACGATGGTCACCAGATTGTACATACACCGACCTTCATGCTCCACAGCCCCGATGACAATCCAAATAAAACATCCTTCATTGCATTCGCATCAACGGTCGGCGTTCAAGGACCCGGGAACAAAGGACAATACCCCCAAAGAAAGATCAAAGAACATCAAGTGCACACGCAGCATGAACGACAACGAAAGGGCGGCGACGCCTTCTCTTCTCTTCTTGCAAATTTGTTTAACAATTTTTGGCTGTTGACTTCTCCTTTGAAGAAAGCTATTCTTTTGGTCATGTCTGGATAAGGAATATTGGTAGAGGATAGAGGGCGTTTAGGGGGATTGACCTCTTTGAGCTAGACTCGAGGTTTCTTTCTTGCTTTGAAATGAATTGATCATCACTTCGACTTTTGACTTCTATTGTGACATTCATGTGACGTATTATGAATGTGTAACACCGCTATGTGGTGATTGCAGAGGTCACATGTTCCCAATGTCCGTGATGTAGCGAGCCTGGTGCACGAAGGGATCGAATGCGACGTGATTCAAGCACCTTTTGAGGCCGATGAATTGACGCCATCCCATGTTCACATTTGCTCACATCTCACCACACTGAGCCACAACAACATCCAAATTCGGCACATCCTTCCCCCGATACCCCGTCTTCGTATTCTCCATCTTCCTCACAACCTCATCCATGCCATCCACGACCGCTCCAAAGACAACATGCTTGCCGTCCAGGAACGGCGTCTCAGCCGTGGTGATGAAGAATTGCGACCCATTGCTGTTGGGACCCGCGTTGGCCATGGAGAGGAGACCGGGTCGGTCGTGCTTGAGGGTGAAGTTCTCGTCGGCGAAGGACTTGTGGCCCCAGATTGTGGTTGAGCCGGTGCCATCGCCGTTGAGGAAATCGCCGCCTTGACACATGAACTTGGGGATCTACATGACTGTCAGTAGGTGTTCTCATCTCAAGCAGCCTGTTGCGAGAATGATCTCGGAAACAAGGTTTGAGAACTCACAATTCTGTGGAACTTGGACCCCTTGTAGCCTTGCGGTCTGCCGGCTGCGTTCTTAGACTCGCCGGTGCAGAACTGGCGGAAGTTCTCGGCGGTCTTGGGGACTACATCGGCGAAGAGCTCGAATGTGATGCGTCCAAGGGGCTCGCCTGCGAGATGTTAGTCACTTTGTCTCATTGACAGTGCGCTGTTGTCCGTCCAGCATCATCGTGGGGACGGCCAATGAAGACCGGGTTTCGATCGAAGTAAGTGCCAGGGTGAATCATACCTCCTAATGTGATGTCGAAGAATACACTACATCCAAGTCAGAATGTTTACCCTGCAAAGCATGTGTGGTTAGATGTGAAGGCTGTCACTTACAGTGGGTTGCCCGACGCGGGCAGCTGTGTAGGTGGCATGGCCTCGAGTTCACTTCTCAAAACGCCAAAGGCAGATCTGATAACCGGACTGTCGGGTTTCAAGACAAGCAACCAACACCGAAACTCAAATCAGGGCGATGGCGCAGCTCTGACAGCACTGTTAGGCGTATGCGCATCCAGCTCTACGGGTCAGTCCGCGGATGTACCTGGTCGAAGACTATCAGATTGGTCGCCGTGGGGCAATCCGGAGGGTGCTAACAAAAGCCAAGAAAGGCAAGACAAGACTCGCTATGATGTTATCGGGATGCAGGGGGCTGTGCAAAGCTTCAAACCTCGTCAGCGAGCGTGTGGTTCGTGTGGATGGTATCTAGTGAGATGTCGTGTTTTTGCAGAGCGACTCAGTTGAGTGGTTGAAAGAGGAGCCCCAAAGGCGGGTGTGGAGACTGCCAGCGACTTTGGGGGGTTTTGCATGCTGGAGGTGCAGGAGGCTTCATTGGGTGAGGGACGAAGTAGCGAAATGTGGTCAGAGTCAGCATTGCGCCACGATGGAAATTATTGCATTTCTTCGAACATTCTGAATACGCTCAATGGGTCGATGTGCAATGTTCTACTGGAGGCATCCAACTTTCTTCTTGGAGTCGTGATGGTACACTCCAAGACTCGGGGCGTTTTTCACCCGACACTTGTCCAAGACAAAGTCACCCACAAAGGTGCTGGAACCCTGTCCCATGGTGTATAATCCATGCACTTGGGGTAATGATCGACGGCGCCCGCTTTCGCCTGACTGGCGTGACAAGCAGGAAGGGCGGTGTCATTGCTCTGTTGCATGTCATTCGGCAGATGAATGGGGGAATGTACACCGGGCGGGCCGTGGGATGGACCGCCACATCGTGGGATGAGATCCTGTCACGCCCGCTGGCTTGCGGCTTCTATGACGACGAGTACTGATAATGAGGGGTGATCCTCAGGAGAAGGGTGGATGACGAGTTCAGCACTGCCATGGAAGCCGGGGTCTATGGTCTGATCACAGTATCGATAGACTTCCAGCTTGTCCGTGGTATCCGAAAGAAACATTCGGTTTGCGAAATGGCCGGTCCCTATGAGGAAGTTGACTGTTAGGGTAATCACTCACCGACGAGGTTCGGCTATTCCAGGCTAGGAGAGCATCGTGTTTAGGGCCCATATTCTCCGACAACGGCGTTGGCTACATGCTCCCGCTCCCTAGTTGGTTCGGTCACGTTGCGTTTGCGGGCGCGGATACGTATCTGGCAAGCGGAAAGCCCGGTAAGTTGGTAACAGGCACGATGTTTGCCAGCCATTTCACGGCACTTGTCCGTTCAGGCCACGAGAGGATCGTCGACCAGTTGCACAGGCTTCGGTGATGTAATCGCGACACGACTCGTGTGGGTTAGAGACAAAGGGATCGACAGGAATCCAGGGCACCGAGACCGGTACGACAGGCTTGTCCAGCGCCTGTGAGCAAGGAACATGGCCGCTGAAGCCGGTGAGTTACCGGGCTTCAAGACGGAAACACCGCAGCAAACATGTCACAGCGAGTGGATACACGGAAGCTTAAGTCTCCAGAGTGCTTGCACCGCAACGGACAAAAGAGGCCGAAGTGGGCAAGACAGTGTCAAGTCGAAACGACAGCACACTGTACCAGCACCCAGAGGTCCAAGACACAAGCTTTGGACCGGTGCGCCACGTCCGAGTGGACGAGGAAGTCATTAGGCCATGTGCCAAGCTTTGAAGCCTTGTCCACAGTGGAACACTTCAGCGCTTTTAAGTCTGATCGCCATTGATCCCGCACTGAACGGCGATTGCGAGCGAAGAGGGAAACTTCATGCCGCCTGGCTTGGCTTTTGCACTGGCGGTCGCCCAGCATTGGCGGGTAAGAGGTCGGGGCCAGGGCACTTGAGACGTGTCAGAGATGGGCGGGTACTGTCATTGAGATGACGATGAATGTTTCTAGTAGGCACGTTCCACGGCGGCGGAGAAAGGGTCCTTGTTTCGCTGCTCGACACGGTGATTCTAATGGACGAATGAGGCTGAGTGTTGGCCTAATGAGAGGAATGCGTCGATGGGGGTCGAGAAGGAAGGGGCGCTTGATTGAGGCGAGGCGGGATGAGGCTTATCGTGGATGGGAGCTAAGAACAAGGGTCAGCATGTGCATCTGTCAGACAGAGAAGCAAGTGAGCAGGAAGGAAGACGCCAAAGAGACGAGAAAGAGGGACATTCGCATGTGCGAGCTGACGGATTGAGAGTGTGGCTGCAGCGGACTACTGTCGGTAGGATGCAGGGCCGAAGTGTGGATGGAGGCTGTGCAGAGATCCCCTCTTTCTTTCTCGCTCTCTGGGAAGGCCAAATTGTGAGTGCGTGATTCCTCAATAGTCGTCTGTCAAAAAGTGTAAATTCCAGCCAAGACTCCAGGGTTCGCCATGTGTCGCTAGCAGGAGGAGGATGGGCTCGTCAATCTGGAATTCCAAATCAATGACTGGAGCGTATTGCGTGGTGGATGTCTTGTCTGTCTTGGTGGTGATGGCTGAGCTGCTACAGTGCGCTTGCATAGTGGCGTCACGTGGAGGGAATACGCTGGGCTGTTGTACGCCGATGCTTCCGCGGCCCAAGGCGTTAAACCTTGGATATGACTACAACTATATGACTGACTGACTGACTGCCAGAATGACCGACCGACTGATGTTTTCGGAGATCAATTCGAAAGGCCTGCTATAAATCGTGTCAATGCTGTTATTGCTGCATTGATCCGCATTTCCAATATCCATTGTCGCAGCCACTCATTGTCAACTGAGACTGTGCCGTGCTCTTCACTTCCCGACTTCCCCTGCAGCCAGCCGCCCGTCCATCAATCGTTCATCACCTCAGCCCGTCCAGGAACTCGATTCATTCTTCCGGCGGCTAGATACCATTTCAGCGACGACGACCCTCACTACTGTTGAATTGCACCGACTCCGAGCTCTGGACACGGAGCCGCCGCTTGGGGAACAGAGACCCCTGCATGGCTGCGTTATAGTGTCACTTTACCATTATTGAAGCAATTCCTCCAGGGGTCCTTCAGCGCATCACAGCGATAACCTCAGGCCCTCCCCCGGGTCCCCATCGTCCCGCCTCTCTAGCAAGCATCATCCTCTCTCAGCTAGAGCAGCTTCATCCACACCACCATCACGGAATCGATCAAGTGCACCCAACCACCATTACCATCACCCACCCACACGCTCACTCTCTCACTGCGCACACTGTACGCTACTCTTCCCAGCTTCCCAGCTCAGCCGGCCAAGCCTCGATAACGCTGGCTCTTTACCCGCCCTCCTCCTGCGCCAACTCCAGAGTCCACGCAACGCTATCCACCTCTCCGCCCTGCACTCCGCATTCTCTTATCCCTCTCTTTCTTCCAACCTTGGTTCTTCTCTTCCCACTGTACGCGTACTGTGCTGCTCCGTCCCCATTCCTCCGCCTCCATCCCTCTCCTCACGGCCATCCTCGACTTTTCCAAACCTCAACCCCAAACCCACCGTCTGTCGAACCATCCGGACCGGGTCCATCGGACATTTTCCACGACGCGCGCACTGGGAAGACGATTTCTTGACGAATTTCCTCTCGCTTTGATTAACGACTGTCGCTTTCTTTCTTTGTGTCTCGGAATCACCAACTCGGTTGCGTTACTGGTCCGGGCCCTTGTCTCGCGAATCTCACGCACCGTCGGATGCAGCCGCTACCTGGCGCGCCCTGACGCCCTCGCAAAACACGACCTCACCGATCGGCATCGACTCGAATCTCTCCCTTCAACTCATGCGATCAACCTCGACGCCTCGAACAGAGTCTCCTCCGATTCATTCGGTCTTCCGACTGATCGCTCAATCCCAGACTAGCCCGCCTCGTCGGAGTTGATCCCCGCAATGGCCGTTATTCAGAATGTCGTGGCAGAAGTCACGCATCTTGCTGTCCGCCTCGCACAACGTCAGGCCGATGGTCCAACAACAACACCCTCTAGCGAATCG
Source organism: Sarocladiaceae sp. CBMAI 1973 (assembly GCA_021347865.1). Classification (NCBI taxonomy): domain Eukaryota; kingdom Fungi; phylum Ascomycota; class Sordariomycetes; order Hypocreales; family Sarocladiaceae; species Sarocladiaceae sp. CBMAI 1973. The sequence continues at coordinate 33,394 of WNLN01000262.1, forward strand.
ACGTCGACGTCTTCAGCCTCACCAGAACAAACGAGTCAAGACGATGGCGGCGGCGGAGGCGGCGGTAGTTCGCCGTTACTCTTCTTCGTCGCGCTAGGTTTCGGTGTCGTTTTCACTAACCTCTGGTAAGATAATTCCCGCCACCGTCTTAAAGTCAATTCCATCTTCTAGAACGAGAGTACCTCGTTGGATAATTATGGAATAATTTGCAAAATTCAACAATGGCTAACATTTCTGACAGGATTATCGTTGGTGTCAAGTATTGCTTCCGGTATAACGCCAGGAATAGAGCACTACGTGAGGCCCAGGACGGAGAACCTATCAACATGGAAAATATGCCTCGCCCGCATAGGCGCCGGCGCGAGAAGAAGCTTATGACTATCGAAGAGGTGAACGAAAAGTTCCCTATGATGAAGTACAAGAGCTGGGTATCGGAACGTGCACGGGAAGGCCTGCCCACAGAAGGCGGTGTTTCCGTCCCACCCAGTCGTGCCAACAGCATCAGGGACGCGGACGGCATTATTCCTGACCTTGCCAAGGTTACCTCCAAGTTGGATGAGCGCCCAGTTAGTGGTGCTTCTGATACACCAGTGACGACCACCCCCACCACAGTGCCCGATGGTGGTGTCGTTGCAACGGAGGCTCAGACTGAAGGCGCAAAGGACAACAAGGACAAGCCTAAGTACACTGATGTTACCGCCGACCCCGATACTACCGATGCCGCAGCAACGACTGCTGCTCCGGCAGAACGGAGACAGTCTCTGCAGCGCACCCGGAGCGAGGAAGAGGAGGACGAGGACGAGCAGATCAATGCCGCCTTGCCGCCAGAATTGCTTCATGCTCCGGGTGACACTTGTGCCATCTGCATCGACACCCTCGAGGATGACGATGATGTTCGTGGGCTTACTTGTGGCCATGCTTTCCATGCTGTCTGTGTCGATCCCTGGCTTACCAGCCGTCGTGCCTGCTGTCCCCTCTGTAAGGCCGACTACTACACCCCCAAGCCTCGTCCCGAGGCTGATGCCACTGCTGCCGCCGCCGCGGCTGCCGCTCTTGACCAACGCCAGAACAGCCGCATGCGCCTTCCGCGGGGGCTGTCGAGCACTTGGGTGCGTGGTATTGGACAGGGCAACTCACGCTGGAGGAGAAACCGTAACGAGGGCTCAGAGGCTACGGGCACAACCGTGCCGCCTACGGAGACCCCGGAGACTGCGACCGCGAATACCGCTGCTGATCAGACGAATGCCACCGTCGCCCCTCAGCAACCTACGCCAGCTGCTGCCCCCGAGATTGCCGAGGTGCCAAACTCGACAGTGATGGGTTCTATGCGTAACGCTCTTCGCTTCGGCAGGAGAAGAAACGACGCCTCAAGTCCTGCCGCGACGCCGGCGGTCGAGACCGTAACCCCATCGCAACTCGAGTCGGGAACGCAGCGCACATAAGACAGCTGACGAGCCCGGTGCTTTCGAGTTTCCTCTTTTCCTACTTGTATATTGGCGGCATTCAAGGCAGCGTTTGATTTCAGATCTCACCGTTTCCGACCCTCATCACGAACCAACCGACATTTCTCTCCCAGCGATGGATTTCCCTCCTTTTATACGGATCCGCTATGCAGAAGGCATCTGGCAGATTAGAATACCCTCCACCGCTTTGCAAAATTTCGACCACACATCTTTGCATATGAGGTCCCTTGCGCGCTTGCCTGCCTCGTCTGTTGCTTTGGCTCTGGGGTCTCCGCGCGTTTTGCTTTATCGAAGGAGGGTTTGAAGTGTATATATGGAAGCCCGTTTGGGCTGAGGATGAAGAAGCAGAGCCTGGTCCCAGACCGGATGGCTGGACATGGTGGGGGCTGGTGAATCGATCCAAGGTCTATGTTCTTTTTATTTGAACCCTGGAGCGATGGAGTTTTCGTGGCTACACTTTGTTACAAATGGAGGCGAGCATATGAAACATGATGAAGGACTTTGAGGGTTCTTGGATGAATAAAGAGAAATATGTCTCTGTAGCATTTGTTCCTTGATGTGTGAGATGTGTGCCTGTGCATGTGATGGTTGCTTGAATGATGATGTGTGGTCTGTCTATTGTCTATAAATACCAGAGTGTCTCTGGGCTGTCCTGGTCTCGATTGGCGGCGATGATGCGTGTGAATGTCTACATCCATCGCTTTGACCCGTTGTAACTCAGCAGTGTACCACCGTGACCACCTTCGAGAGTTGAACGATCGACGGCCTTGAGGACATAACCTGCGGCCTCCTCTGGCGTCGCGGCGTGATATCCGGGAACGGCGTACTTCATGAATCTGGCCACAACATCTTCGAGACGTGTCTGATCCTCGGGAGACACTGATAGCACACATGTTATATTAGCAACTCGTGCTTTAAAGGAGAGCATTGGGTCCAGGAGAGTGGCTTACAGGTTACAGGGCCTTCTGATGTGTCGATCCAACCTGGACAAAGGGAGAAGAAGAGCAGACCCTCGTCTGAGTATGCGGCGTGGTACTTGGCCATGGTGGTGCTTAGAGCTGCTTTGCTGGCTGCATAAGGTACTGCGTTGGGAAGCTTGACTTCGTTGATGAGGTCTGCCACACCTCGTTAGCGAACCGTGTCCTTCCTCTGTCAAGGGTGTATGGCGAGGGCACGCTGGAACTCACCGATATCGCCCATGCCACTTGAGATGGCGACGACTTTCTTGAGGGTGCTGGCGCGGACGAGGGGGAGGAAGGCTGAAATGACCTTCATAGTTCCGAAGAGGTTGATCTCGAAGCTCTTCTGGGTGTCTTCGAGGGCAACATCGATATCTTCCTCACTGCGAGTGAAGTCAGTGGGATTGCATAGAATATGAGCCACCCATGCGAGTCACTCACAAGTCCTTGAACGACTTCAGGTGCGTCGAGTCACTGATGTACCCGGCATTGTTGATGAGAACATCGACACCGATCTTTCCCTCCTTGGCGAGGATGTCCTTGGTGTCTTTGGCTGCTTGGTTGAGTGCTGGTTGATCGATGATATCGGCGGCGAGGGTGTGTACGTTGGTGACCTTATCGGCTGCGAGGCGAGCATCGGTGGCTGCTTTGTTGCGGACGAGGCCGAAGACTGTGTTTGAGGGGTTGGCGGCGAGGTTCTTGATGAGGGCATACTGAAAGCTTGTGTTAGTTGTTCCTATATTCTGGAGGCAGAAGATGGTGGGATTTACACCGAGGCCTCGAGAGGCTCCTGTAACGACGTAGACAGCCATTATTGCTGGGTAATGTTTCTGAAAGTGAAGTTGAGGGCGGAAGTTAACAATCTGGGAGTTTTGTTAAAGAATTAATCAGGTCGATCGTTGGATGCTTGCGATTGTAAGTGATGAGTACCGCACATCGTCGTAGTCCTCCCACTTGTCTTATACTCGCGACTTTCCATGACTTTGGCACTGGCCAAACCTTGAGCTTTACAAAGACAAGCCATGATTACCAAGTCGGTGATGTCAAGTTGCGGAATCCGTTGTTGAAGGAAATCGCGTATTTGAGTTGACTACAATGTTTGACTTCTCATCGTTGCGTGTGAGAGACTGACGATGTTGAGGCTTGACTAGCACCCGGAAGTCCGGGCTCAGAGCCAAGTCATATGAGAGTGTAGTTTAGAACTACAACCACGACAAAGCTCTAACAATTTCGACATGAGGCTGTCGCGTGCTTTGTCAGCTCCAATTGATCCAAATAAAAATCTCGTTCAAGTCTGTACGGTTCAGAAACATCGGCGTGGCCGTAGGCACGGTGGCCGGAGATGGTGGTTGTGCTTGGGACATGCATATCCACCACTTACACCCGCAGCTCCGGCGCCGCCAAATTCACGACCAGCACTGTCTGTCTGGCAGTGTGTGGATGTAATGTTCACGGCTATCTCAATCGTGAACTTAGAGTATACCCACTTTCATAATTCTGAAGTTTATTTCGAGGCATCGCGTGTAGCCGCGAGACTATCAAGCTGGTCATGGCCGTCGTACTCGGAACTCCGGGTACAGTGGACCCTAGATCGCATCGTGAAGGGCACTTATGCAGGTCAGACATGGAAGATACAGGGTCTATGGAGTTGCCTATCATGCAAGATACAATAGTTCCTCGACGAAATGATAGCTCAATTGCCCAATGAGTCACGCTTCCCGGACATCTGACTGCTTAATAAACTTCCAACTGCAGTTCCGTCCTTCTCGTCTATTCCCTCCTTTGTCATCCACTCACTTACACACCGAAACCCTCACTTACACGCAATGGCACCTCTCGTCTGGCTCGTAACTGGCGCAACATCTGGCCTTGGCCGGACCTTGGTCTCGCATATCATCAGCAGGGGTGACAGGGTTGTTGCCACGGGTCGGAATGCCGAACAGAGGCTGGCAGATATCCGATCGGAGAACGTGGGCGTGGTAGATCTTGACGTGTCAGAACCTAAAGATGAGGTCGCCAAGCAGGTCAAGAAGGCTTGGGAGGTCTTTGGCAGGGTTGATATTTTGATCAATAATGCCGGGGTTTCGCAGCCTAAGGCTCTTGAGGAGGGAAGGTAAGCAAAGAACCCTTGATTGACTTTAATTGCTCATGGTGGTCTTACTTACACCATCTTCAGCGACGAGTACACACAGAACCTCTTCAACGTCAACGTCTTCGGCCCCGTCCGAGTCGCCCAAGCTATTCTACCCTTGTTTCGCCAACAAGGCAGCGGCTACATCGCTTTCATCGGCGCTGGCCTCTCCTGGGGCGGCATTCCTTTCCTCAACTTCTACTCAGCCGCCAAGGCCGCCCTCAACGCCTTCGTCGAAGGCTTCCGCAACGAAACACGCAACCAGCCCATTCAATGCACAATTCTCGAGCCTGGTGGTTTCAACTCTGAGCTGGGTAAAGCAAGGGCCGGTTCAAATGAAGGATTCGGCGCGTACCAGCCCGTCATTGAGCCATATGTTGAGCTGTGGAATGAGGTCTTGGGTGTGTTTGTGAATGAAATCACACCGAATGTTCCCGGTGAGATTGAGAAGTTTGCAAAGACTATTCTTGAGTTGTTGGGTGATGAGGAGACGAGGGGGAAGTTGCCGGTGAGGGTGATTCTGGGTAGTGATGCTGTGGGAGTGGTGAAGCAGAAGTGCGAGGAGCAGTTGTCGCTGCTGGAGGAGTACAAGGAGGTGTCTAAAAGGACAGATAAAGATGGTGCTGAGAGTCTGGATTACAGCGGCACAGTGAACCTTACATCCATCTTGAGATAGCCGATAGAAAGCGAAACTTAGCATGCTTATTGTCATATAGTGTGATCTACATCGACGTGACCTGTGATTCTACCTTGGATGACCGAGTACGCCAGCAATGAATGATTATAGCAGAGTGTAATAACGATAAGGAAGTGCTGGCAAGTCCGATCGAGGACAAACAAGTAGTCACGACTATCCACTTAGTCTGTACAAGGGCCTTCATCCGTCTCCATACCAGCTGGCGCCGACTTGTGAGGCTTGAGTGCCACCCAGCCGCGATAACGTTGACCGAACTTCGAGCTCCAGATATATAAGACCATTCAACTTGGCTCTCAAGTTGAAGACTTTGATCAACAATCACATCTTCACGCAAATCACATACCACTTCTTCTGTAACTCTCACAGCTACCGAACGCCCTCACTTCCATCATCATGGCCAACATCATACTCTACGGCTGTACTGGGTACACAGCCAAGCTTGCTCTCGAGTATGCTCAATCATGGGATCTCAAACTCATAGCAGCAGGCAGAACAGAGAGTCGAGTCAAGACAATCGCCGAACAATTCAACCTCCCCTGCCGCGTCTTCGACCTCTCCAACTCACCTCAACAAATCGACGAATCCCTCAAAGACGTAAAAGTCCTCCTCAACTGTAGCGGCCCCTTCAAACACACCGCAGCCACTCTCATGCGCGCCTGCATCCGCAACAAAGTCCACTACATCGATGTCGCGGCTGAGCTTGACAGTTACCAGCTTGCGCAGGAGTTGGATCAGGAGGCTAGAGATGCGAATGTCTTGCTTATGCCGGGCTGTGGTGGGAGTGTTGCTATGCTTGGATGTCTTGCGAAGTTTGCGCTGGATGGTGTTGAGCGTCCTGTGGCAATTGATATTGCGCTTCATGTCGCTGGGCCTATGTCACGCGGTTCGGCCATCTCTGCTTCGGAAGGTTTGACATCTCGATGTCTGAAGCGTGCAGAGGGAGCTTTGGTTGATCAAGAGGCTACCATCACGAAGGACTTCAAGTTCGAGAATGGGAAGCGTGCTGTCTCCTGTTTCCCAGTGACACTACCCGACCTCATCACGATCTGGAAGTCCACTTCCGTCCCAAACATCCAGACCTTCGTTCATGTGTCTGCAGATGAGAACAGCTTTCCCTCGGGAGATCTGAAGGACATGCCCGACGGTCCAACGAAGGAGCAGAGAGTAGCGAATCCTTACCATGCTTCAGTCGTAGTGACTTCAGAGGATGGGTCGACTCGGGAGGCGGTGCTGCATACTGTCAATGGGTATTCTTTCACTGCAAGGGCGTCTATAGAGGCTGCGAAAAGAATTCTGGAGGGAGTCGGTGCTACTGGATTCCAGACACCGGCGGATGTGTTTGGGGTGAGATTTGTTGATAGTGTTGCTGGGTCTAGTATGGAGATTAGAGGACAGTAAGAGGAGGTTGTACCCAGAACTCCGAAGTCCGGGCCATAGTATGATGGCCGAGATCGTGATGATCGAGCCATCACCTTAGACTGTGAAGGAATCTTCTTTATTATTGGAATCGAATCGAATCTTGTCTCGTTTTGTTCCCGAATCATGCCTGGTTTTATATTTGCCGTCATTTGGTGGCTGGGGAACGAACACTTGCTCGAGAGATAGTAGCCAGGAATCGTTGGCTATCTTGCGCTTCACTCCGACCCAGGCTCGAATCACAACGAGTACACACATCGCAGATTTATTGTGATCATGTTTGGGGTATGGCAACGACGTACTATAAGTACGAGCCCTTTGAGAACTTCCCACTGAAGCCCTTTGCTTGTGTCATCATCTCCCGCCTCTCCCTGCCTCCCATTCTACCACCAATCGCCATGTCCTTCTCCTTGTCAAACGCTCTCTTGCTCGGATCATCATCTTCATCCTCCACCTTGTGACCCTTTTGTCTTCTCCTTTCCTGGTGTTCCTCAACCAGACTCTTGCCCTTCTTGCTCTTCTCGATATTCTCTGCGATCCTGCGATCTCTCTCTGCGTCTTCCCTGCTCTTCTTCTCTGCGGCGGCTTGAGCTGCAGATTGTTGTGGTCCGGTGTTGCTTGTACGTCCCAGCACCGAGTCCTGTAGTCTTTTGAGTTTCTCTTCTGGTGTCTCGGTCCAGATGGAGGAAATCTCGGCGTCTGCTTTCGAGCCGCCTGCGCCTGGTTTGGAGGCGAATTTCCGTGCCTTCAACTTGCTTGGGTCGCGTTCTGCGTAGCCGGTTGATGATGTAGGAGGCGCAAGCATCCAGTCGTCTCGTTGTGGGAGTTGAGGGCCAGATGAGGTATCGGCGGCAGAGGGTGGGAGTGCTGGGCCGATTTGGGGCTTCGATGAGGGAAGCGCTGGACCGTAGTCATCCGAGTCAGAATCTGAATCTGAATCTTCTGGCTTGGCTGGTGCTTGTGCTGGTTTTAACTGTGCGGCACCTATTGAAGGTGGTGGCGCAGGTCCTGTGTCTGAATCATCGCTGTCTGAGCCTACGTCGATCTCGTCCGCGTTGTTTGGTAGAGTTGGCCCTGCTGTGGGTGCTTTCGGTGCTGGTGCGGAGGGCGCGCTGGGGCCAAAATCATCGTCATCTGAGGAGAGATCGATTTCGTCTGTGTTCGGGCGAGCTTGTTTTGGTAGCGGCGATTCATCGTCGTCGTCGCGTTTGCGCTTGGAGGGGCTTGGGGGAAGTTGAGGCCCGATGGACGCCATCGTGAGGCTTGTCGTCGATGAGTGGCTCGACTGAATTGGTGAGATCGCAATTGGGACGAGATAGAAGCTCAGGTGTCGCAAAGTCTGGCCGCAGGGGAAGTTTGTAGACAATAATTATGCGCGGCTGTCAGTTGTCGTGAACTTGAATGTCGATCCCCCAGGCTGCGATTAGGTCTTATCAGTGATATCACTGCCACTGTAAATGCCCGGAGTACTCCCGATCGGCGACAGCTACCCACCTGCGCCTCTTGCCTGCTTGACTTGAAGACAGCACAGCAATGATGCCAAATTAAAAATATCAATGAAAGCTGAACCAAGCTGAATTTGAGCTTGTTCATCGTTTACACGATTTCCGAGAGTAATCTGGGTTTGGCAGTTCCCTAAGTGTCAACCTTCACCAGGCCAGCGGGACCGCGTACCCAGCCATCCGGACAAGCAACCAACAGCTCCCACCTCCAACCTCGTCATGGCCGATTCGAGATAAACGACGACCTTCCACCTTCACGCACCCGAGAACACTTATACAAGTCTGTTGCGCGGTGTGATGGAACGGCGAGTGGTGAAATGGTCGATTCAGAGGACTTGTCTTCCACCGCTGGGGACAATGGTCCCAACGACAGCGACGCACCAGCTGCAACGACGCGCAATCACGATGAGGACGTCGCGCAGTTGATTCGAGAGGATGAGACACCAGGAGAAGGGCCGGTGGTGACGCTGGAAGAGCCCAAGAAGACGTTGGCTGACGGGCTGGACGATGCTGAGGAGCTGAGCTCTATTGATGGAGCTTCGGTGGATGCGCTGCCTAGGCGAGCTGGGAGTCCGATTGACTCTCTCATGTCTGGCCCGGACGACTCTCCTTCTGTTCAGGTGCGTCAATCTGGTGCATTCGCTGTGGCTATGTTACTGACAGACCGACTAGGGCTCATTAATATCCTCACCTGGCAGCAGTGTGCTGCCCTCCCTTGCCTCCCGACCCGGCCTCAGCTCTCCAACACCTTCATTCCGACCGTTCGATCGACGATTCAAATCACGCATCTCTTCGTCGGGCTCTATCCATAGCATTGGGAGCCGGCCTTCATCACCTGCCTTTCTCTCTCCACACAGTCGCCACGCTTCCCTCAGCTCGAACTTCATCTTAGATCAAGCCGACACAGATACGCCGAGTCCGCCGTGGGAGGTTGTACGATGGACTAGGCTGAAGAAACTCAACGGCCAGGCATTCAGTGAGGCAGGGAAGAGGAACTTTGGTTCGCCTACATTCATGACTGTGGCGGCGCATATCGTTATCGGAACATCAAAGGGCATCATACTTGTCTTTGACTATAATCAGAACCTAAAGATGATCATCGGACCTGGCACAAAGGCGGCAGAGTCAGGTCCAATCACTGCGCTCGCCATCTCAGCCGACCACACGACCGTCGCCGGTGGACACGCCAATGGCAACATCTTCACTTGGGACACAACACGAGTATCGCGGCCCTTCTTAACAATACCTCACATCGACCCTTTGCAAGCTTCAAATCGCACAGCGGACGGCCACGTCCCTGATATGGCTGTCACTCACCTGGGCTTCCTGGGTACACGGCATACCGCGCTCGTGTCAGCAGACGATAGGGGCATGGCGTTCTCGCATCTCGCAACCAGAGGCACAGGGGCTCTAGGCCGCACGGTCAAGACAACCAGGATATTGGGAAGATATCCGGACGCACCAGTTCCATCCGGAAAGACGTTGAAGCCTAGTACTGTTCTGGCTTTCGGATCTCTTCCACTGGGGAACGTGGAACGTGCGACAGACAACCTGGGCTTGACCGCAATGCTGACACCATACCTCCTGGTCATTGTCTCCACGACACCCGTCGCGCAAACGCAACACAAGTCTGCGCGACCAAAAGACGTGGTTGCACATAGCGCGTTGACAGGGTGTTTGGCTTGGTTCCCCGCCGTCAAGCTCAAGTCTCCGGATAGTCACACAGGAAGCGACCTCTCCAAGGTCAAGTTAGCGTATTGCTGGTCCAACGTCTTGACAGTTCTTGACGTGGACGAGATTCCCAGCGAACAAGCTGATCATACCCCGACACTCAAGTTTAAGGCACGAAGTCGGTGGAAATGCGAAGAGGCCATTGTTGCAGTGCAATGGCTGAGTCGCTCTGTCCTGACAGTACTGACCATCACACAACGACTTATCGTTCTGGAAGATCGAACAATGCGCATGACCGATGCCTTCGATCTTTTGCAGCGATACATATATCACAAAGATCTGTTCTCAGCACAGCTCCACAACCTTGTTGAGCAACTTGACGAGGACGATGTTGCAATGCACGGCGTGGTTGCTGATGCATTTTACATGAGCTTCAGAGCCTACAAAGGCAGACTCTTCCTGCTCGGGTTCAATGAAGTATGCATAGGAGCATTGTCAAACTGGGCTGATCGGCTTATTGCAATGATGGAGAACGGGGACTACATCGGAGCTATCCAACTTGCGACCTCATATTACACAGGCGACTCCGACAAGTTGACGGTTGGACTACCAGAAGATGCCAACACGCGCCACACCATGGTGCGGGATAAAGTCATGGAGATCATAAGTGCATCTCTGAAGTATGCGTTCGGCCAGCGACAAAAGAACGCCGAGTCAGCGGACGACGATCACATGAAGCAACTGGCCGAGACTTGTTTCATTTCTTGTCTGAGCATCGACAACACAGACTTCCTCTTCGAAGACATGTATGAATGGTACGAGGAGGCTGGTCTCGAAGGCCTGTTTTTGGAGACTCTCGAACCATATATCCTAGAGGGAACCGTCACGATCGTACCACCGACGGTGGTGAAGGATCTCGTGACGCACTTTGTTGGCAAAGGATGGGAGAGCAGGCTGGAGGAGATGATCTGTCACATGGAGACTATGACGCTCGATCTCGACCAGATCACACTGTTATGTAAACAGCACAGCCTGTACGATGCGTTGACGTATGTCTGGAACCATGCACTCGGCGACTACATCACCCCAATGATTGATCTACTCAGTCTTTTGGTGCCACTCATGGCTAACGGGGAGTCATCATCGGGAATGATCCACGATGACTTCTTCGCCGTCAATGCTGTCAAGATCTTCCCTTACTTGTCATACACGCTCACAGGGCGGGTGTATCCGAACGAAGAGCCAATGGATGAGGAGGCCGCTCTGAAAGCAAAAGCAGAGATCTACTGGTTCCTTTTCTCAGGCCAAACGATCGAGTGGCCAAAAGGTAGCGGGAGACTATTCGAAACCGTTCCTGGACAGGACTACCAGCCGACATTTCCCTACCTCAGGTTGATCCTCAAATACGATGCCCCAAGCTTTCTGAGTTCGCTCAATGAGGCATTTGAGGACTCATTCCTCAATGACCCGACTGAGGCACAGATGAATGGAACGTCAAGAATGGACATGCCTGAAGAACAGATCTTCGGGCTTACCATCAACAGGCAGTTTGTCTTGTCCATTTTATTGGATGTCATGAACCCTGAAGATTTTGCACCACAGGACACTATCTATTTGGACATGTTCATTGCGCGCAACTTGCCAAAGTTCCCCCAATATCTTTTGTTTCCAGGATCAACCCTTTCCAAGGTGCTCACGGGTCTATGCCAATATCCGGGTGACGATCTCGCTGAGGACGCACAACTCAGTGCCGAGTATCTGCTGTCGGTCTTCCAACCCTCAGACATGGATAGCTTTATGCCACTATTCAAGACGGCAGGCTTCTACCGCATCTTGAAGCGGATACACAAGCTCGATAAGCAGTACGGACAACTCATCAAGACGTACTTCGACGACCCAGTCGACCAAGAGTTGGTTTTCGATTGCGTGGCTGACTGTTTGCGCCCACAGAGTGGCCTGAGCGCTCGCCAGATCGAGGAAGTCCTTGATGTCGTTCAAGACTTTTCGAGACAGCTTCTTGAGCTCAGTCCAGAAAGAACAGCAGAGACGCTGTCGGCGCAAGAGCAGTGCGTGCATGAACATGTTCTCAGCTCAGCAGAAGATGCGACTGATCTGCAGCACGCATATCTCAAGGCGCTCTTGGAGCCCGAGAGGTCAACATTATCACATGACTTCACACCGGACCATACACTCATCGAAAGATATGTGCAGCTCATGTGTACCTTCGACGCGGGTCACGTGTCTGATTACGTCGAGGGAGTGCAATCAACCGACTTGCAGCTAGACAAGCTCCTGCCCACGATGGAGGAGATGGGTGTCATTGACGCAGCCGTAGTGCTCATGGCCCGTGA
>WNLN01000263.1:0-45459 GCA_021347865.1 Sarocladiaceae sp. CBMAI 1973
GCCGGCTGGTTGTGATTCTCATTCAAATGGGTTCATGGGACCCGGATCTTGGGGAACCAAGACTTGGACTATTGCAAGCCACCCGGCTTTGGTGCAGACTCTATTTGACATCGATGAAAGATGCAGCTCAGGACAGCATTCGCATGGTTGCTCAGTCTGGTATTCCTGGCTGGGTGTCGGGCACAGGGCGTCAGTGACCTGGCCAGACTGATTCCGACTTGTGCTGTAAGTTGACAACTGGCCACTGCATCTCCCGTGGTCAATAGACGCAGCCTCTGATAATAAATACAGCGCAGTTGTATCTTCGAAGCCCTCGGTGATACTTCATGCAGCCTCACAGACGTCGAGTGTCTCTGCAACAGCAGGGAATTCCAAAGAGCGAGCTCGAGTTGTGTTCTTAGCCTCTGTGGCAACGAGGATCTTCTCGGTAAGTCCGCGTTTGCCTCATCTAAAAAGTGGAAGAGTGCCTAACGGGAGCAGACGTACTGTCCCAGTCCAGCGAAGTCTGCCACTTCCCTGTCAGAGACGAGAGCCGCAAGCTCAGGGGCATCATCATCGCCTTCACCGCTCTGTCCACCCTCATCGCCATTGCTCGCATCGGCTACCAGCTCTCTCCCGTCGGAACGGGCTTCTCATGGGATGATGGCTTCATCGTCATCACCACGATGCTCAACATCCCGACCGGCATCATGTATGTGGCAAAGCTCATCGACCAAACAGGTCTGGGCCAGGACCTCTGGGCCATCGAGTGGGATCAACTCATCAAGTTCGTCAACTGGTTCTACGTCGTTGAGGTCCTCTACTTCGTGGCAATGACCACGCTGAAGACTTCAATCCTCTGCTTCTTCTGGAGGATCTTTGGCCAGACCAATTTGGCGTGGCCCATCATCGGCACACTCATCTTCAACGCCATCTACGGCACAATCTTTATCTTCGTCGGCGTCTTTCAGTGTGTTCCGATCATCTACACCTGGAACTCGCTGGATTATGATAGATGTGTGAATGTCAACGCTATTATTTGTTCTTATGCTGCCATTAGTATCGCCCTGGACTTTTGGATGATGCTGTTGCCGCTGTGGAGGATCAAGTCACTGCAGATGCCTTTCAAAAGAAAGATTGCAGTAGCACTCATGCTGACTACTGGTATCTTGTAAGTCACCCCAGTCATCCTTCCATCATTGATCTGTTCTAATCCTGTAGTGTCACAATCATGAGCATCGTCCGCCTCAAAACCATCCTCGTCTTTAACGAATCAATCAACCCAACCTGGGACCAATCCGACGTCGCCCTCTGGTCAACAATCGAAGTCAACGTCGGCATAATCTGCGCCTGCATGCCCACCCTCCGCCACATCTTCATGCGACTCATCCCAGCCCTCGCCGAGACATCCCGCCGTCACGAATACGACTACAGCGGCGGTTCCCGAAATGCGAGGCGATATGTCCGGGCACATACGCCCGGCGACGAGAAGAGTGTCAATGGGAAATTGAGACTCGATCTTGGTACAAAGTCTACCGCCGACTCGACGGCGGACTCGCTGTTCAAGGGGGCGGAGTTGCCGAGGCAGGATTCGTCGGTTATCGTGCAGACGAGGGATTTTGTGATTGATTCGGATGACGAGGCGTATCTTGTGCCGATGGAGAGGTTGGATCCGAAGAAGAAGAAGGAGTATGAGATCCCGAAGGTGTACGATCTGCCTACATGAGGGGATGGAATGTGCCTTGTTGTCGTCCACCAAACTTGTTCGAGCACGTCGTCTCACGATATTAGTTCTTGACAGGAGGAGTCATTCTGCTTGTTAATCTTGCGTCTTTTTGATACCCAATTTGATAAGTGATCTCATGGTGCTTCGTTTGTCTTGTCGCATGGTGAAGTGGGATGCCACGCTCGTGAATGGGGCGATTACCACGGCCTTCGTTCACTTCCATAGATCTTGATTCCACCGTGAAACCCGTTCGTGAAGCTTCATCGCGAGTTGAGCCTGTGATACTTGGTTCACGAATGGCATTATCGAAGACTGGACATTATCCTGGTCTAGGTTGACATGGATCTCTTGCTGCACAGATCTTTCTTGACTGAAAACGCTGCTGGCGAGGCTTTACCTTGAGGCTCAGCGCAAGATGAGGCATTATGAGGCGTCACAATCAGGTGGGATACTCCATTGCATCTGGCCACAGCTCAGCACAGCATCCGACATCAGCGCACAGAGCACGATGAGGCAGCACAAGTCACGATAAGCACAGATGAGTAGTTGAGGAGGAAGAAATTGAAGTCTGTCTGGTGTCGAACGAGAACAAGAAACGTCAAAGCAAAACGCATCGCCGGGTTATCTCAAACGCAGCAACTGCTTCCGAGCCACGATATCTCCTGTTGTGCTCCCAGATGCCCTCACCAAGCTGGTCGCAATGAGAACGCAAACATCACCATGTTCCCCGGCCTTCATCTCATGTTGTGCGTCCATGCGAAAAGCCAACTTATCAGCTGGAAACTCCCATGTCCTGCGCCCATGTGTCGAAATCTCCCATCACTCCGTCTCACGCGCCATCGTGTCTTATCTCGAGTCGTTGAGAGCCGTATTCGCGCCACAGGCAAACAGTCGAGTGCGAGGAGCCATCTGCTCTTGTGAGATCCTGTTGCGACTTGTTAGCTGTTGTCGTCATTCATTTGTCTCATATTCACTGACCACTGTCTGGCCTCAAGTCGGCATGTCCGCGATACGTTCAATCTCAGCAAGCTCAGCAAGCTCATCATCATCAAGCTCATCAAGCCCAGCAAGCTCATCAATCTCATCAAGCTCAGCAGGTTCAGCAAACTTAGCAAGCTCAGCAAGGTCAGCGGCTGTTGGGTTCTGACCCGCAAAGAACCTAAGCAGAACACGAGCCATGTGCCGTTGGACCGCCAGAACCAAAGCCGTTTGCTTACGGATAGCCTCCTGGTCAAGCCCAAGGCGGTATACGCGCTCCGACAGTTCGACTTGATGCTTCATGGCAGAGTCGAAGTCGCAGCAAAGTTCATCAAGAGTGTTCTCGAGCCATACGTTGCTTGCCATGTTGTCACCTACGACTGCAGCCTGTGTGGCTTCAACTGCTGTTGTCACCTCTTGTAGGCGGGTGTTAATCGCGGTCACAGCAAATTGTACGCCCGGAAGCTCACGAATGGGTCGTTCCAGCTTTACTGTGAAAGCTGATATCGGGGTCGTGTCTTGGGAGTGGCGAGGTACTTGGGCGCGATTTCGCGATGCGGCGTTGTGGTCAGATGTGCAAAGCTGAGGGTCAATGTCAGCAGTCAACATCATCTTTCGAGTCACGATAATGACGAACTTGTGGGGTCGAAGGCAAATGAGCAGTCATGTGTATCGCGAGCGTTTCCTGAATGCAGCTTCCGTGATGCGGCGATGTCCCGCGATGAGGGAGGCTGAGGTTGACGGTGAAGGTGGGAGAAGAAAAGAGGTTGGAAGAAAGGATGAAGGATCATGAGGAAGGATGAAGAGTGCTTTCATCCTAAGGACTAGAGGGAAGTGGCCATGAGGTGACGTGGCGCGATGAAGCGTGTTGAACCTTTCTTCACATGGTGAGCCAGACTTGCGTGTAAGTGAAAGCACCACCATTTTTGACCGAGAGCCTCACCAAGACACAAAGAAAAACCGGTAATGGCATCACTGCTCGTTTCAGAGTCAGTAGCAGTCGTGAGAAGTGTTTACTCCCGTGGGGCCTCGACAGGTGCGAGCAGCTGTCGGCTGCATGAGGTACTATTCTACACTCCACGGCCCTATTCTACTTTCCAACAATAGCACATTGATATGTCGCGATGGCGTCACTTGCATTGGAAGTTGCCCCGCAGCATTATGACCCGAGAGGTCTTCTTCCAGGATAATGCTTTTGAGGACGAGCCGTCTCAAGCTAGTTGATGCAAGCAGCAACCATGTCACAATTCCCATCCTCTTGTGGGCTCATTCGTCGCTGTCCTCAGGCTCTGGTTCCTCTGGCTTCTTCTGGTTGCAAAGTCCCAATTTCCGATCCCATCGTGAGTTGTCCTTCTTTGTGCGGTAGCATCGGTCGCACTTAGACCTTGGCCCAGTCCCATAGAAATAACCTCCTGCATACTCTGCTTTGCCGACCCGACCACCGCGAACCTTCCCGCAAACCTGACAATCGCCCTTGTACTCCTCTGTCTTGGGTTGAAGCGGCTTGCCACCTTTGGACCCGTTCTTCTTCTCCTCCTGCTGGCGCATGTATCGTTTGTGTCGGCAGCATGGTCCACAGGCTGTGTCAGAGCCCTGAACGTAGAACTGGCCGACTTCGTATGTTGGGTTGGGGTTGGACTGGGTTCCCGCGACACGAGCTCCGGCAACCTTTCTCCTCCTGCTGGTGTATTACTTACAAGGAGTTCCGAGCGGGTGAGTGGCTCTCACAGACCTGGAATTGTGGAGGCTGTCGTCGAACAGGCGGAAGCTGGCGCGCTCCGCTGAACCCTGCTCACTGTTGGCTTGTAGGGCGACGGTTATGCTGCGTCACCAGGGCCGGAATGTGATCCTGGGCGACTGTGACGGTTGTATGGCTGCAAGGGGTCCTGCTGGATCTGCTGGACGACCTCGCCGAATCGTGTCTGGAGTGCGGCTCCCTGACCCTCTGCGCGACGACCAGGATTCTGAGCTCCGCCATTCTGGACTCCGCCATCCTGAGCTCCAGTATTGTGAGTTCCTTCTTTACCAGCCAAGGTAGAGGAGCTGGCCCGCCCTCTTTCGGCCTGGGGACAGAGTGATTATCTGCCGGGATGTCGTATGTTGGCACGACACCACGCTCACGGCAAGCTACATGAAAATGTCGGAGGGAGTCGTGTGTGCCGACGAATAGACAATACAAAGTGTTCTTCTGTGACTTATACGATGTCGAAGCGGATGCTCGTCGCGTTCTCGCCTGTTCAGATACCGGTTCATCTGGTCCAGCTTGAAGTTGTCCTTCTTCAGAGCCCTGGGTAGAACACGGATCTCGTTGATGGGGATCATGATGACGGGATCCAGCAATCAGATCACACAGTATACTCTCAGACGAAGCAGGCATCACATCCTCATCAGACAGCAGAAATACGTGATTGTGTCCGTCTAAGACAGATCTTTATCTCTCCTATAGTTGCCACAGAGTGACAGTGTATCGATCGAATTGAAAATCAGCAAAGTCCCTTTCCGATATATTTGTTGGGGCATCCAGTCTAGACGAGAATGTTATCCAAGATAGCAAGTAAAGTAGCAGGTAAAGTAGCAGGTAAAGTAGCAGGTAAAGTAGCAGGTAAAGTAGCAGGTAAAGTAGCAGGTAAAGTAGCAGGTAAAGTAGCAGGTAAAATAGCACGTGGAATCGTAGGTAAAATAGTAGGTAAAATAGTAGGTAAAATAGTAGGTAAAATAGTAGGTAAAATAGTAGGTAAAATAGTAGGTAAAATAGTAGGTAAAATACAGAGTAGGATGATGAGTTCGAGGTTACATTATGGAATGTACGTTCAACTCGGAACATACTTCACTCCTGCAGGCATTGTGCCTGATACTTTGTGTATAGTCTGCTTGATCAAGACATGCAGGAGGAAATCGGTAAGGCACAAAGTTACATATGGTTAGAGCTGAGTTGCAATCATCTTTGATTATCGATCGGCATGAATATAATTGATTCGTAGACACACCATACCAGTCTGTTCAACAACTAAATCGTATCCTGCTAGCTATTCTAAAAAGATCACTTTGTGCCATCGGCCTCAACACGCTTCTCATCCGTAGCATAGACTACCCTGTCGAGGGAACCTCCAGACTCCTGGTCGCTCGGAGCAGGCTCGACGTGGTTCTTGTTCTTGCGGCGCTGGCGAAGGTCGTCGAGCCAGCGAATGGCAACGAGCACGAGACCGAAGCAGAGGACGGCGATGGCGACACTGAAGCCGCGCCTGTACAGGGGGGAATCGTCCGCGCGGAAGATCTGGGCTCCGTAGATACCTGCGATGTTGGCGCCCATAATGACACTACAGCAGCTGTCAGCATATGTTGGAGTATCAATACAAGATGCTAGACTTACCCAGCCATAGCAAGAGCTCTCTGTTCCGAGTCATCGCAAGTGAGCGACAACCAAGCAATGTTGAGAGGGTGCGAGAAAGTGCCGAACATCTGCGTCCAGACAACACCAAAGTACTTGAGACCCTTCAGGCCGGACAGATCGGTAAAGGCCCGGTTCAGGATGTAACCAAGAAGATGGCAAGAGAAGCCCGCAAGCACGGTCTCACCACGCTTGTTGAAGTGATCCGAGACGTAGCTGAAGGCGAAAGAGGTGGGAACCTGGAGGAAGAGACCGACGGAAGCCATGGCGTTGCTCTGGAGTCTGGGGTAGCCGAAGTTGCCGACGATGGTAGGGGCGTAGGTGTCGAAGGCGCGCTGAGGGCCGTTGTTGGCGAGGGAGATGAAGAAGTGCACAATGACACGCCAGCTTGTGAACTGTTATAAGATCATGTCAGCAAATGTTCACATATTGTCGTTGAGGTGGATTACTTACAGCCTTCTTGAAACCAGCCTTGCCGATCTTCTTCTTCTTCTTCCCCTTCATCGGGTCATCAATGAGAACTCTGTTGCGGAGGATGTGAATCTCCCTGTCGGTGAAGATTTGGCGCTTCGGGAGGAAGCATGAGTGAGGACGGGCGAAGGAGTCGGGAAGCAAGAGGCCATAGACGATGCCGCTGGCGACGGTGAAGGCGCCCATGAGGGCGAAGAGCCAGAACCAACCGGGCTGGCCTCCAACGCCGCGCATGTGGAGGATACCGTAGGCTAGGAGCTTTGCAGACGCCTGTCCGATCTGGTTGCCGAAGTAGAAAACCATCACACGCTTAGCGGTCTCCTTTCGTGTGTACCTAGTCGCGTGTTAGTCGAGCCCGTGGGAGCACCGCAACTTCAACCAACATACCATGTACTCAACGTCCACAATCCACTATAGCATGAGTTAGCCTCCAGTCTGATTTTGATTGCTCTATTCAAATAGAGGATGAAAACTTACCCTGGAATGAAGCCGCTCTCAGTGATGCCGAGCAAAAACCGAGTGATGATGAACGGAGCGTAGCCACGCTGGAAGGCCTGAAAGGTGCTGACGGTTCCGAATAGAAACAATTGAAGCGTGAGCCACTTCCCGGGTCCAACACGATAAAGGATCATGTTCGCAGGAATCTCTGTAAGCACGATGCCGAGTGAGAGCATCTGCTGGCCGACGTTGAACTGGTCTTGGTTGATGCCGACATCCTCCATGAAGCTGTCGGTGATAGCGTTCGCAATGTTTCCGCGGTCAAGCTCTGTTTAAAATCATTAGAATTATGTCACAGACATCATTAATTGCCCATAGATTGTAGACTTACGCAGACAGAAGAAGCCGAGCAAGAGGAGAGGCATGAGAATCAGATCGAGCCTGGAGGCGTGTAAGTGTCACGATACACCACGTATATGATATTGATAGGCAACTTACTTGCGCTTCGCCTTCTTCTCTTCCTCCCTCGTCCAGTCTACCTCAATGACGAGACCCTGTTCATCTTCCTGGGGCGGTGCGTGGGTATCGGGGTCGTGGTGCTCCCTCGATTCGGACTTCTTGAAGAAACCCATGGTGGCGGTTGTTCACTCTGCACTCTTTCTGTAAATGGTGTTCAACAGACAACAATCAGATAAAGAGCTGCTGAGGACTGAAAATATGAGGTTTCCGAGGTGGGCGGCATGTGCCATATTTATCGTGTTGCGACTACACGGCAGTCGTTCTTAGACGCTCCAACTTTGGTTGGAAAGCACGCCATCATGACCCCCATTTCTGCATGCTTGGCATTCTTCCCGTGGTGCGCTGTTCTGGGTACCAATGTAGATGTGCCGTGTCAATAGCCTGGGCTGCCGGTAGTGTGATGGAGAGCAAGTACATCGCGACACTGGTCGCAACCTTCTCTACCACACCCCTGTCTGGTGCCCTTGAATCGGTGAGCTTGTTCTCCGAGGAGCAGCACACAAATCGTCGGGCCATGCTAAGACATATCGCGGGGGCTACGAGCGTCTAGGCGTCGACGATCAGTGTCGTGATTGCGCCTCAATCTTGCTACCACGACCCTTCTTGCTTCTTTGAAGTCTGAGACGCACCAGTCGGATTCTTCAGCGACGAGCCTAATCACACGAGGGCTTTGATTATCGAACTTGAGCTGAATGCGACCCTGGGCCTGGGCCTGGAGATGGCGCAATATGCAGGCATGGGAGGGGATGTCAACTGCTGACGATGCGTGGGACGCCCTTGTTTTGAGGCTTTCTCATTATTCACGAGATCGAGGGGCCGAAAAATCCGAGATTCTTGGCTTGGAGGCGTTCGGGCCATCGCTGCGATGTACATGGTAGAATAGAGCACATCATAATGTCTGGTCAGGCTTGGGAGACGGCCATGGCAGCATCACCGGAGGGTCCAAGTATGGATCCCATAAGCTTTAGAGTTCCCGATAGACTTCATGCTTAACGTACCAGGAACGCGAAAGAACCCGCAGAACCCACTCTTCCACATGAGAAAAGGGTGCGAAATGACAATCTCGCGCCGTCGGGGAGGGAGCCCAAGTTACAATCGGAACGTCGCTCCTCAGAGGAAGCAACCATGGTGAGGCGAAGAAGTGATGATCATACGCGGTCCAAGTCAAGATCCAGGCCAAGGCGGGCTTGCATATGGTCTGGATGCAAGTGAGCGGTCTTTCAGCGTATCAGAGGACGAGAATCTGGCCATGGGTGGGCAGATGTGTGGTCTAAGAGGCTGCCAAGCCGGCCGGGGATCTGACGACATTTCAAGCCACAATAACGACAAAGGTCGGGCCCACGTTTGTGATGGGAGGGAGGGCAGGGGTGATAAGGCGTGTCATTGAGGTACAGAGGCGGATGGACTGTTTTAGAGTTTTGACAGCGAGAGCTGCCATGATGAATTTGGTTGACTTGAGATGAAGTCCGACAGGGTCAGTTGAAACCGGTTGAAGGAGGATGAATGAAGATGAAGGAAGCGAGGCAACGCAACCCCTCCCTTCCAGGGGAACCACCATTTCAACATGTCCTGCTTGGAGCCACCGCACTACCCTGTACACATCTCGGTCTCACTACACCACTCAACTGATGCTGTGCATTTTTGTCGGCGCCCATCTGATTCTCTGCGATAGTAAAATGCACGATCATTACCATGAAGTTTCATTCTTCAAGCCTTGACATGGCGAAATGTGCCACCCGCGGTTTAGCTTGAGCTTGTACAAACCATGTTGCCCCTCCACGCGACAGCCCCTCGCTAACCGTCGCGGTGGTAACGCCAATAATTTTCCGACTTCAACCTCAAGACTCGAACTCTCGTAGCGCCTTGTTGAACCTCAGCCCAACTCGTTCCCGCTCAACACGACCTGTCAGCCGCTACCATCATACCTCAGCTCTTCAACCGCGAAGCTATCAGCGAAGCTATCACCAGTCACCAAGCTCCGTGGGTTGACAGAGCGCATCTGTCGCAACGAGGCGCCACAGAGCTGGCCACAACCCATCACGAAAGCTTTGCGCAAACCGCCCCCAACCTCGCCCAACATGTCCGGCGAAGGCCCCGAATCAATTCCAACCTCCGCCGACCCTCGCTCCCACCGCCCAACAAAGAAACGCGCCCTAACCCCCGTCTCCGCCCAATCCGCCTCCGTCGAAGCCCTCTTCGCCCGTCCCGACCAAAACATCCGTCTCCCCTCCGAATCATCCGGCCCACGCCTCGCCGCTCCCCCAGAGATCGTCACCAACGTCCAAGGTTCCAGCGCTGGAGCAGGAAGCGGCGAGTTCCACGTCTACAAGGCTTCGAGGAGGCGCGAGTATGAGAGGCTGAAGGCTATGGATGAGGAAGTGAAGAAGGATAAGGATAAGGAGGAGTTTGACAGGGAGAAGGAGGAGAGGGAGAGGAGGGATGAGGAGAAGACCAGGAAGAATAGGGAGAAGAGGGAGAAAATGAAGGCGAGGAAGTCGAAGAAGGGCAAGGGTGGGAACGGGGATGCAAAGGGAGCTGGCGCAGACGGGAAAGACAACGGCATCAAGCCGAACGCATCAGTGCCTAAGAGAAGTCACGACGAAGATGGAGATGATGACAAGAAGGAGTCAAACGGCCAAGCAAAGGAAGCCAACAGCACAGACAAGGCTGCGTCAAGTGCAGAACCCGTCGGTATTGTCATCCACGACGACGATTAGGCGACGACACACATGTAAACTCACAATGATACCCATTTACGCACCAAAATAAGTCATGATTCTTGCGTACTTTTGTCTATTCGCGGCCTCCTTCTAAGACGCCAACGTGGAGATCAGACCAAGTGTACAAATCGGCATTCTCCAATGTGCCGTATTCATCCTCTCATCTAGTCATAGTGACCGTTTCTTACTCCTCGCCGCCACCACCACCGCCGCCGCCCATCTGCTGCGCCTTCTTCGCACTGCAGATGTCGTCCACTCTCAACAACAAGCAGGCAGCCTATGAGTATTCGTTAGTCATGAGAGTCTCACGAGATAGAGTAGAATAACATACCTCAATAGCGGTCTTGATGCTTTGAAGCTTGATCGCCTGCGGCTCCCACACACCGTACTCGTTCATGTCGACAACGGTACCGGTGTCACCGTTGACACCGAAAGTGCTCTTGCCCTCAGCCTGCTTGGCGCGGAGATCGGTCAAGACGCGAACGGGGCTCTTGCCGGCGTTCTGGACCAGTGTACGAGGAATGACCTCGAGCGCATCGGCGATAGCCTTGTAAGGCCACTGCTGGACACCTTCAATACCCTTGGCGAGCTGTGCTAACCTCACGGAGACAGCCATCTCAGTAGCACCACCACCGGGAGAGAGGCGGGGGTGGAACATGACGTTACGGGCAACGCCCATGGCATCTTGGAGGTTGCGCTCGACCTCGTTGAGGACGTCCTTGGAGGGACCGCGGAGGAGGACAGTGCAGGCCTTGGGGTCCTGGCACTTGGTGAGGAAGGTGAAGTATTCGTCACCAATCTTCTCGATCTCGAAAAGACCGCACCTGGTGCCGACATCGGACTCCTGGATATCCTCGACCCTGTTGACAATGGTGGCACCGGTCGCGCGGGCTATTCTGTTGTTGTCGGTCTTGCGAACACGGCGGAGAGCGGTGATGTTGGCCTTAAGAAGGTAGTGCTGGGCGAGATCTGGGAAAGTTAGCAATTTTGCACTCATCATTAGTCTGAAAAGACTGTACGTACCTGAGACACCCTTCTCTGTGATGACAAGATCAGGCTTGACGGACATGATGGCGTCACACATGCTCTTGATCTGCTCCTCCTCAATCTGAAGAATCCTGTTCCAGTCCTCCTCCTTGCTGATCTCAATGTTGGTCTGAGACTCGCCCTTCTTGTACTCGAGAGTGCAGTCGAGGAGCACAATACGCGGGTTCTCGATGCGCCTGCGCATCTTAGGGTGTGTGATGTCCTTGTTGAGCATGAGGCCGTCAAGAACCTGGCTGTCCTCAATCTCACCACCGGGGACCTTCTCGACACGAGCATAGCGCTTGATGTCGACTTCGGTCTTGCCGTTGCCGGCCTCCCAAGTGACGGTGCGGACAGCCTTGAGCGCGAGGGCGCACATCTGGTCCATCCAGCGAGAGACGAACTTTGTGCCGATCGAAGAGGAGATGAGCTGGGTCATGGCCTTCTCGTCGTCGACGTCGATGGGCAGGGAGATCTCCTCGATGATCTCGAGGGCGTCCTTAAGGGCGCGCTTGAAGGCGGAGATGATGACAACGGGGTGGATGTTGCGGTCGAGTTGGGGAAGAGCCTGGGCAAGAATCTCACCAGCTAGTGAGGTCAGAAATCAGTCGTTCATTCTTGAGAATACTTGCAAAACGTACCAAGGATGATGACAGTTGTTGTACCATCGCCAACCTCCTCGTCTTGTGTCCTGCTGAGCTCGATCATGCTCTTGGCTGCGGGGTGCGAGACCTCGATCTCTCGGAGAATGGCGTGACCGTCATTTGTGAGCACGATACCGCCCATAGGGTCGAGCAGCATCTTCAACATGGCCTTGGGGCCGAGACATGATCGAATGATATCGGCGACACTAGATGGGCAACTGTGTTAGCTTCGAGGAGCTTCGACGTCGTGGGGTCGGCAGGGAACATACGTCTTCGCAGCAGCGATGTTGGACATCTGTGCTTGACGACCAATCTGTCGCTCACCACTGTTGGTGTCTATCGTCCACAAGTCAGCTTCATGTCGTCGCCAGCAGATACCAACCCAGCTTGCGAGGGGTACCAGGAGGTGCGGGCAAGCTCACTCATAACCACCACGGGAGCCTGCATGGTGGGCGAAATAGACGAAAGACGCTTGGGAGAGAAGTGTAATGTTCCGACTTCGGTATTTCGTGCAGGGAAGAGTCGTCTTGGTCGGTAGCTCTTGAGGTTGTCGAGTCGCAGCGAGCTCCGGTTCGTGATGCGGTCAGGGTCTTTTTGATGCAGCGGCACACCAGAAAAGTTGCTTCTGGAAATTTGGCGGGGCACTACCAGGAGGGAGCGGTACCTTAGCAGTTGCGCAGTACCTGAGCAGGACGTTGCAGCCTGCCGCCTCCACCAAAACGAAGTCGCTGGATTGTCTTAGTCATCCGGATTTAGCCCCACGTCAGCCAGGCACCACAAACGCACAGGAGACATTCGTCAACGGATCGACACGGTTTGTCGAAAGGCCTCTTGATTCCTACATGTACACTGATGGGTGATTATCTATTACCTACAGGTGTTGCCCAAATCTGGATTGTGTTACGCCCCAAATGTATTCTCTTGAAACCCAGTCGCTCGTCCAGTCTCCAAAGTGTCGGCCATTTCAGAACCAGATCCTTTAACCTGGCAGACCACTATCCATATTCCGACGAGACTTCCGACTGCGGAATGGCAGCGCTTCACGACTGATGCTGTTGTGGTGCGGCTTTGGCTCATCAGCGACGGCGAAGACATTGCTTACCGCTGGTGCAGATTGCAGAGGCCTCAGTGCAAAAGTGGCAGCTCCGACCTCAGCCCAGGTCGTCTCGGGTTTTGCCTTGACCTCCATCATGCACCCGAAGCGCGCCATAGCGGTCTTGATATCTTGCCACTTATTTTGTCCGGGGTTCGGAGCGGATCTTGTCGACGCAGGACCTGATGGGTCGTCATGGCAGCACATCGCTGCTGCAGCAGATGTCGGGCGCGTCTGAGCTTGCTCAGAGCCTGCAACGGCAGACTCGCTGCACTCGAAGCTTGGGATACCATGCTTGCTCATGAGAAACTCAAGGCACAATCGCTTGTCTGCCATCGGGTTGTAGACTGTGACGTTGAACTGATCTCTGTCAACTAGTCGTGCGATTGTCTGCGCTCTACTCCGAGCACGCGTGCTTCTTGTGGTTGGCTTTATCGGGGCTATCGGCTCCTCGTCTTCCTTCACCTTCATAACCTGCGTCACTGGGCACGCGAAAACAATCATAGCATCGCGCATCGGCAGCACTTGTTCCGCCGGCCTTGTCATCTTGAGGACGAGCCATTTGCGCAAGGCGCCGAACTCATCTGTGCTAGTAACTTGTCAGGATTTGAACCAAGTTTCTTGGGGTTCAGATGGCTTACATTGGAATCTCGTACAGCTCCAGAGTAGCTTCGGAAGCGTCTACCGTCAGCAGCTCGCTCGATGTGGGCCCTTGCTCGCCATTCGTCGATCGTTTCGTTCGTTGTTGATCGTTGAACGATGCATCAAGCTGCATGGGCTTCGACGTATCCGTGAAGGTAACAGTGTCCAGCCTCAACCTGCGGTATCCATTCATGCGACACGCTCCTTGGAGATACCGCCACAGTCCAGCTTGGTGCCGAAGTGTAGGCGTGCCACCCCGAGGTGTGATCAAATTGGCTTGTAACTCCAAAGGGGCGAATGGCGTCGCATTTTGCATTTCTGTGATGCCGTGAAGTCGACGGCTTGTCAGTGCTCTGGACGCCGGTTAGCTATGATATGGTCCAGATTCTGTGTTCATCCACAAGCTCACACGAATCGAGGCGTCGGCTTCCAGCAACTGTACTTTTCACGCTTCACTTTCTCGGTGAAAGTCGGATACTGGGGGTCTTCTAAGTGATAAGCCGCATCAAAACTGCTTTGTAGCATTTTGATGGTTGTCATCTCGCGTTTGGGACTGTATCGCTGTTCCGGGGGTTGACCCTGTGAAACCACCCGAGGCATGGGCTCTGTACCGTCCGCCTTGAGGAACCCGAGACGGATGCCTTCTGATAGCAGTCTCCCCACACGCGTTTGAGGCTTTCGTGGGTACGTAATTGGGGGTTGCTCAAGCTTTTGTCCACGTAGCTTGAGGGTATTCAGATCGTGAGAAAGAGCTGGCGTCGGTAATTCCGGTTTCAAAGGCGATTGCTCGGGTTCGAAGCCGTGTGCTGTCTCCACGAGAACGACCGATTTCCTCTTCTTCGGATGCGAGAGATTCAGGTGTTCGGGCCGTGGACGCTTCACCAATTTCAGAGGCGGTGCCATGATTGGACGGCAGCTAGCAAACCGACTCTTTGTGCCCGCTGACCACTTGATCGTTCACGCGAAAGCCTTGAGGCAGCTGTATGATCGAAGAAGCATGATGTAGGAGGAAGGCTTTAGCTGAAAAGTAGTACCAAGGAAATTGACGTCAAATGGAAAGAAGCGGTGGAGTCAGCCTGGCGTGAATGCTGCATCGACCAGGAAAGAAGGTCGGTGAATGAGGCGGAAAGAAAGTGCAGGTCTGGCCGGACTGCTATGGCAGGGAATCTAAACGCATGCTTTGACCGAAGGAAGTGAAAAAATGCAAGGCTCTCACTGCCGCCTCCCGTGTCTAGCCTGTGATGCGAGTAATTTAGATGTCGCTGCTGCAGACAGCTGCCAGTCGAGCGGACGGGAAACGGGAAATGGGGCTCCAGGTGCATGAGGCCGCACCAGCGAACAGCCGGTGAGACTGCAGGCAGCAAAAGGACCATCACCGAGACCATGCACGCGGTCAGCGGCAGCTATCGTCTCTTTCTGAGGAATTTCCATTTGTGCATCATGCAGTTGACGTACTAGAATTACTATCTTACTGTTAGTGAACCAAACGCGATATAGCTCCTCTTCGTCAGTGCTTGCACTCCAGTATGCCATCCCTGGCATCAACGTCTGGGATACCCTTTCCGAAACAAATCATTTCTTGTCTGTTGTATGCAGTCAGTCTCTATTCGGTTGTGAAAATGTCGTCGACGGATTCAATGTGATGCCAGCCGCCACTTACCCAACCATCACCTTCACTCCCTTACTCAGATCCATAAAGTGCTTGCAGTCCTCACCCAGCTTCGCATGGTCTTTCGAGGAGAAGAAGTTTTGTGCGTCGTCGAAGCACTTGAAGTATAGTGTTGAGCAGCCGTCGTAATCGGCGACATCATAACCCATACCCTTGGCTTTCTCCTTGAGCTCGGGGAAGGCGTGGACCTGCGAAATCAATCAGCATATGAACCAAGTAGACATGACAATATCAAACATCAGGATTCATACCTGAGTGTAGCGCTTGACATCGAATGCACCAAAACTCTGGGCAGCAACTGTGAGGTCGGAGTGGACATGTGCGTAGTGGTTACTGAAGTGCTCCCAAGATACTTCAGGGTCTTTCCAGAAGAAGAACATCATCTTGATACATGCTGTACATATAAATCAATTATCGGCTCGTATCTTGAAGTTATTTAGGAACCTACGCTGAAAGTCGATCGGCTTGCTGTATTCGAATTGTGGGAAGGCGAAGTGATGATCGATCGGTACGTGCTGTGCGGCTCTGAGGTCCGTCGTGTTGCCGGACACGCCTCTGGAACTGGAAGAATGGATCTCAGTAGACATCATTTTTGCTTGTGTTCAAGAGTTGATTAGGATGTCAAACAGCATGAACTTTGGCCGCACCACCCAGCATCAGAGCTTCATCAATGGATGACGGTACACTGATATACAGCTGGAAACGACCATCAGCCAAGACCAATGAGCACCCCTATGACAGCATGCCACTTGGACAGAGGCACAGTCCTTAAGCTTCCAGCACAAGATCGGCCTCCAAATCCGTCAACATGCCCAGAAGCAATGGACATCTGATCCCCCTCACAATCCGTTGTGACGCTTGTGTCCTTGTCACATCCATCCCTTCAAACGAGGACACCATCGTGATAGTCCACAACCCCAAGGCTACGACTAGTCTTGGAGATCTCTTCGGACATGACCTCCGGGATGCAGGATGAGGTTTGCCGGGTGCAACATCAGCAGGAAACGTCTACCGAGACGGGAATCTGGGGAAAGAGTTGGTGGAGAAGCCCCGGGAATAGACTAGGGAGATATCGCCACAAGCCGTAGCGCCAACTCTATGTTCTCTTGGCCTTGCAGGGCGTTTGGCATATCCGCCCTTCAGGGATGCTCAGCTTAAGCTTCTGGGTCACACGCGCATGGACCTCTGGTTCTTAGCTTGTTTCCCAGGAGTGTGAGCCATCTGTAGCGCGAAGTCACTTTTTGGGTGCGTGGATGGAGTTCATGATCGGACAGATAGGACAAATTTGGAGTAGCTGAGGGTTCTATTGTTACTATGTACGAATTTGATGTTATCTCTAGAACACAACAACTTGTCGGCACTTTGCCTTTCCAGCTTGCATGTCCGAAACCATTTGCGGCAGATCCTCCAGCTTTCTGAACTCAACATCTGGTTGAATCTTGTGCTTAGCAGTAAACTCGACAGCCTTGGCCATGCGCTGAGGAATACTCGTGCTATCAGCCTTGATGCGGTATCGACCAGTTGTGAGGTCGAATGTTGAGACTTTGAGGTCCTCGGTCGAGATACCGATGACCATGAGCAGACCACCGACACGAAGATACTCCACAGCAGCCGAGTAAGCCTGTGGCGCGGCTGCGAAGACGGCAGAGGCGTGTGCACCCTTGCCTGTGATCTTCTTGACCTCCTCAACGGCGTTGGGGTTGGTCTTGGAGTTGACGACGGCATCGGCGCCGAGCTTAGTTACGGATTCGAGGACTTCGTCGTTGACGTCGATGCCGACGACCTTGTAGCCCATTGCTTTGGCGTATTGTGTTGCGTACTGGCCGAGACCACCGCACCCAACGACAGCGAGCCACTCTCCCGACTTGAGCTCACAGCTATCGACGGCGTGGAAAGCTATCACTTCTATGTCAGTTCTGACTGCTTATGCGATAAATGACCTCATAGAAACTCACCAGTAATACCGGCGCAGAACAGAGGCGCGGCACGCTTCATGTCGAGCTCCTTGGGCAAGATAACAGCATTGTGGTAGTCAACAACACAGTACTCTTGGAAATAACCATCTGCGACAAAGCCCTGCAATTGCGCTGGCGACTTCTCACATCGCAAGTTGTGTACAAGACATCCGTCGCATTCGAAGCAGACACCTAGGAAGTAGTTGAAGCCAATGGCGTCGCCGACCTTGAAGCCTTTGCCCTCGGCAGAAGGGTGAATCTTCTCGATGAAACCGACGCCCTCATGGCCGAGGGTGACGTTGGTGTCGGGACGCATGTCGTTCATGAGGTCGGAGTGGCATAGTGAGGCAGAGTGGATCTTAACGAGGAATTGGTTCTCGACGGGCTCTGGTACAGGAATGTCATTGATGACAACCTTCTTTTGTTTCTAAAGAGGAAGATGATGTTAGTTGGTGAGCATTGGTAGGGAAGGCAGGCCTTGACTTACACCGTCCCACTGTCCTGCCTTCATCTCGACGGTAGCAAGTTGGCTTTAGCGGAGGTCAACTGTCTGGATGGAGTCCCAAAGATCTGGTAGGTGATCGCCGCTCGAGTAATGGCTTGATGGTGTACGAGAAGTGTCCTCTGGATTGGTATGCACAGCTTTTGCTCAGAAAAGTCAAGGTCCAAGACGGCGAAGTTGGAGGTGTAGGGGGATATAGGGCTAGTGGTGAGGGGCCGACTTTGGCGTGGAAAACGGGAGCCGTCACGCCGCAACCGTTGCTTCAGCCGACGCCGTGGGACATGATCGGCTGGAGAAGAGGAGCTGACGGGTCGGTTTGCACAGTGATATGGCATCGCGATCCTGATCAAATGGATGAACAATGCCAGTGGCTGCCTCTTTTAGGCTCTCCGAGGCTGTTGTCGCTGTTCTTTGCTGGAGAGCTGAGACTGGAGCAGGAGCTTCCAAGACCAGGGATCGCAGATGGGCTGATCATGGCCACTGTCAACTTTGAAAGTGTGCATCGAGCTCCAAAGGACAAGTCATCCTTCTGCAGACCATCTGGCTGGTGCTCCGGGCACACTCAATCACTCCAGCTCGACGATTTGGGCACTTGGTTGCGGCAACAAGGCCGCGAATGCGTGGTAGATCGCCCTTTGCAACAGACTTCTGCGCTAAGACAAGCAGGCGAGGAGCTAGCCATCGAATTGTCAAGTCTGGCCTTGGGGCAACGAGGGCAAGTTGGAGTGCTTCGGAGAAGTTCTGGCGAGCTGTGGGGTGATGGTTGGGCGGAGAGTGTGGGGGATCCTTTCTCCGCACCGCCCGGACCTGCCATGGCTGCACATCGACCAGCCAAACGACGCTAGACGCATCTTCCCCAGACCACACTTCTCTCCGGATGACTTTATGCGAGCCTCGCGCCCAGGACTACAAGCATTGATGTCCCACACCTGACGACACTTCTACCAAAAGCGACGATTATCATCATCTCGTCACATCGCAGTCCTAGCTGGAAGAACAGATCTTGGCAGATGAGTTCATGGCGGCAGCCATCTTGTGATCACAATGAAGCCACGAAATGGTCTCGTCCTTCTCTAGGCACGAAGGATGCACACTTGTGATTCTGAAAACGGACACAAACCTCTTGTCCAGCACTTCGACAATACAAATGCTGTTTCACAGCGGTTCTACTGATAGCTGCTTGCAGTGAACTCGAGATAAGGACCTGTGTTTCTGTCAACGCCTAGGATGGACCATCGAAGATCATTGAATTCCTTTGATCAAACGTTTATCAGCATCCTCGACAAGGCATTTCATTGTACAAACTCTCTACGCTAGAGCCCTGACAAATGGCCGCCAACTAGTCAAGATACTTTCAAGTGGATCAACACGATCGCCATAACCATCAACATGCAATACCACCCTCCCCCGGCCCTAGCAATCCATATCCCGGCGCTTGCGTCCCCATATCACCCAAAACAGCTGGTCTATATCCTTAGTGTGGACCTTGTCACAGCTTGAGCTATCTTGCTCAAGTTCCAGGATGAGCTAACAGCTCGATGATCAGCTTCCGTCTTGCTCGGGTCCGCGTTTCCTGCTCTCGAAGGACGTTGACTTGAGGAGTACCTCAGGATATCGTCAAAACACTAAGTTTCTGTCATGAGTAGAGCTGGAGAAAGTGATCCGGAGCGGATGAAGTTCTACAGCTGCTAAGGTCCAGATCCAATGCCAGGATGACGGGTAGGTCCTTTCGTCCGCGTTTTGACCTGTTGGGAATTTGCACATAATGGACATCTCGTTGCCCCCCTGACGACATGAATTGTTGATTCCGACAAGTTGACGGATATCTCTGGTTCGAATTCATACACATTTGCCCTACATACCCTTGATCAGTGTTCAGACATCATGGCGGTCCCAATGGATTCGCCACCTCGACATGATGATGAGAAGCATGATGATCTTGTCAAGGACGAGATCGAAGATAGGAAGCATGGCGCCGACTCGCAGGTCTCCAGAGCTGACGAGGAGAATGGCTTCACTTTGAAGCTTGTTGTTGTGATATTTGTGAGTCGAGTACACACATCTTGCTTGCTGAACTGTGACACTGACAGGATTGAAACCAGATGCTGTCCTGCACTTTCGGTCTCAGCTTCTGGCCTGTGCCTACCACCGCAGCTATGCAAGGCAAGCTCGCTGCGCAGTTCGGTGATCCGCAGTCTTATGTCTGGTGGAGTGAGTGTGACCCCCCTGTCCTTTGAAGCCAGTGATGAGCAGAGCTGACAGCATGTAGTTCCTGCCTACACCACGAGCAACTCCATCGCCTTCATCCTCGCTGGTACCAACAGCGACCTCTTCGGCCGACGTATCGTCCTCATTCTCGGAAATGCAATCTGCTGCATCGGCTTCATAGTCACAGCCTCTGCCCATTCCCCAACACAATTCACCGCTGGCCTCGGCATCACAGGTTTCGGCGGAGGATTCTGCCAGATGGCCATGTGCTCGGTCCCTGAGCTGATGCCCAACAAGTTCCGTCACATTGGCATTTGCATCTCCGATGGCCTTGTGTACGTGATCGTCGTCATTGGCCCTGTCGTCGGTCGTTATGCCATCGATTCTGGTGCCAGAGACTGGCAGTATGTCTACTGGGTGGGCTTCATCCTCCAGTTGTTGACTCTTGGTGGTGTCATTTGGCTCTACCACCCACCGAAGCACCCTCGTGGCATCCCATGGGCTGAAGCAGTCCGGGGTCTCGACTATGTTGGCGCCTTGCTGATTGTGCCTGGCATCTGCCTGACACTGGTTGGCATCATCAACACGACTGTGAGTATTATATAACCATCTTCATCTGATTTAAGTACTAAGAATTGCATCAGTACAAGGCCAGCAGCGATCCAACCGTCATCGCACCCCTTGTCAGTGGCTTCGCCTGCATCATCGGGTTCGCTTGTTGGGAGACATTCTCCAATGTCACATATCCTCTGTGCCCTCCACGTATCTTCAAGTCTCACAACGGTCGCGAGTTCACTGCCCCTTTCATCTTGGCCTTCATCGTCACAATGTTCTACTACGGCATCAACATCATCTACCCCACAATGATCAACGTCTTCTACGTCAGCCCTACCACTCCGCGCAGCGAAGAATTACTTCTCAGTCTGCCGGGCAACCTGGGTCTCGTCTTTGGTGCTGTGCTTTTGTCCTGCTTCGGAAACCTTCTTGGTCACTGGAAGTGGACCCTGACCGGCTCATGGATCGGGCTGTCTATCTTTGGTGGTCTTCTTGCCCTCGTCACACCTTACAACAAGGGCATGATGATTGCATTCTGCTTCCTTGAGCAGATGTTCTTCGGTTGGGCGCAGTATGAGAGTATTGCCTTTACGCAGCTTGGTGTCAGACAGATTGACCTTGGCATCTCTGGTGGTCTGGCGGGTGTTGCGAGATATGCCGGCGGTTCACTCGCTCAGGCTATTTACACGACTATCTTGACCAACACCCAGTCCCAGCGAGCTGCTAAGATCGTGCCCGAAGCGGCAGTTCGCTTGGGTCTGGGTAGTGAGGAGGCGCAGCAATTGTTGACTGCCATCTCCACTGGCGCCAGTGATGTGATCGCCCAGATTCCCGGCATTGTGAGTACATCCATCCATTCTACAAAGGTTGCGAGCTGACAACGTGACTAGAGCGACGAGATCGTCGGCGCCGCATCCGAGGCATTCAAGTGGTCCTACGCCCATGGTCTGAAGATGACTGCTCTGGCTTCACTTGCCTTTGCTGGCACCGGTCTCATCGCATGCTTGCTGTGTGAGAACATCGATGCCAAGATGAATGACAAGACGGAGGTGTTCCTGGAGAACGATATCCACGCCGAGAAGAACGAGTTCCATTGAGGCACTGTCCTTCACGATTGACTCTGTTCCTCGATGGCTTATCCTCGCGTAAACACATCTAGTCATCTGAGGAGGGTAGCTGTCCCATGAATAATACATAATGTTTGCTTCTCGACCATTAGTCTTCTCTGTAACAGTATGGTCGCAAGCTATGCTCTCACAATCTGCCCATGCACAAATACAGCAATGTCACAAAAGAGCGATCGCCAAGTTCAATCGCACACCCTTGAAGATCCCAGATATTGCCCTGCCTCACCCTCAGCTCCAGCGTAGCACTCCCCCGTCCGTCCTGCAAGACATCAAGGCACACACCACCCCTGCACCGCTTACGGCCTCCCACATCCCGTCCCGCGTCCACGCTTTTTACTCACTCACACTTTACCAAGCCGATCCTGTACCAAGATTCAGCTCGTGTCTCATCCATCGATGGTCAACTAGCGGTAGAAACGCCGCTCTGCCGCTGCAAGCAACCTCCAACATCCGTACCAAGATTTCACTCAATTGCAGCAATAGTTCCTGATTGTGGCGCCCGCATATACACACCCCGGCGAGGGATTTTAGTTGTTTATAGGCCATGGGAGCAGGAGGGTGTTGGGTTTGGGGGAGGTGTGATGTTACCTTGACGAACCGTCCTTGCATGTCTGTTACTGGAGGCGCCGGAGTGCTGCTTTTACGGTCTCAAGGATCGACCCGTGAGGGAAAGGCTAGTGAAGAGAAGTATAACGATGCAGTGGTATAGTGATTCATGTGCGAATCGGGGAAGGGATCCGTGGACGCTAGGGCGCATGTTCGATGCGATAATAGGTTGCACTGGCGATTCGCCGACCGAGAGGGTTGCCAGCGAAACATGGATTAAGAAGTCTACGCATCATACGACAACAGCCTGCAGCAACTGCCTCATAGGGTCTGGAGCTCGGCTTACACAGCATAAGTTGCCACGGCGATTGCCTGAGCAGTACGAGGACTGGGCCACGAACGCATTCGAAAGCGGTTGTGCCTGCGATTGAGACGATCTCCGATGAAGAGCTGATTGATCCTGACTCTAGATCGTGATAGTGCTCAATTGCGGTTTGGGACCTGCTGGGAGGGCGGTCTCTCAGAGTCATAATCGGCCGGCGTCCATCTAGCAACACACAACACCGAGTACACCAGTGAAGCTTTGCTCGTATGTTCACCATGGCTCCATATCACAATGTCACACGCACAAGCACCAGAAACAAAGCCTTCTACCACAAAGCCTCGACGAGGACTCGCTACCAGGCTACCGGCAGCTGGATGCCGGGTGCCGCGTCCCGTCAATGAGACTGTCTCAGCGGGCACAGTCCCCCGGTGAAGGAGCAGAAGTCCAGCCCAGAACGCGCGTTCGACGGAGATGCATTGGTCGAGTGGCGTGAAACATGAGATGCATCGAGTGTACCGTGGCTCGGGCCAGAACCTTCGTGGTTGCTTGTTGAAGGTAAGATAGCTCCGTGGGGGCACGTCTGGATCAGGTACGCTTCGGTTGAGTTTGCTGCTGGTTCTGTGTGTGCCTGGGCTCGGTACTGTAAGTCTCATGCTAGTTCTGACTCCCTTGGTGTTTGGTCTCCCGACGCCATTGGATGCCAACGGAAGGCCTCGGCCATTGGCTAGCGGTATGCTCAAATACGTGTATAGCTACGATTAGTCGTCGAGGCAGGCTATCAAAGCCTAAAGAGGCGTGGCTCAACGAAATCACCTTCTGCCGATCTTACCGAATGAGGTCTTGCTCAATTCAGGCACAACAGGTACAGATGGTGAATAGCAAGTCTCGAAGCTCTCTCTTTGT
Organism: Sarocladiaceae sp. CBMAI 1973; assembly: GCA_021347865.1. Taxonomy (NCBI): domain Eukaryota; kingdom Fungi; phylum Ascomycota; class Sordariomycetes; order Hypocreales; family Sarocladiaceae; species Sarocladiaceae sp. CBMAI 1973. The sequence continues at coordinate 23,415 of WNLN01000263.1, forward strand.
ACGGAGATCTCGATGTTGTCGGCGAACCAGGATGTGGCCTGCAGTAGCTGAAGCATCGGCACCGTGCCGGTCGGTGGCAGGCGAAAAAGGCTGATCTCCCGCGTGTGAAACCGATTGAGCAGGGCAGCTCCCTGCTGTCAGAGGGGGGGTATAGCATGAAGAACACACGTTGCAAAGGGGAAAGCAGAGACACGAAAACTCTGATTCTGAGATGTTTTGTGAGATCAAGGGCCATTGAAGACGTGGCTGGCTGGAAGATGTTCCCAGGCGCATACCAATGGGGCAGGTAGTAGACAACGATGCAATTGACCTGCGAGAAGGTGTTGCGGTATCAATTGGAGAGAGAGGCTTGAGACTATTCGCATCATGGAAATGGCTGTCTCTGCCGATGCATGTCTGCGCTGGTGCACACCCCTGGCCCCTGTTTTGCAGCCAGTGCACGATCCAGCAATGGCGACGTGAACGGCGCAGGCTAGCTGGACTGAGGTGAGTTGAGATCCCTACGTGACGCTTGGCAGGGGAAAAGGCGCCAGAGGGCAGCAGAGACACGGCTTGTTGCTTCGCTTGAGACCTGTGTGAAGAATTTTCACAGGCTTCTGTAAGGCTTCGGTGATGCCGGCTGATGGAGGCTGAATCAGAGGATGGAGAAGAAGGGAAAGGCAGCTTGTGGTTGGAACGAAATTGGCCGGGGAGATGAACCGTGGGCCGCGGCCTGTTGCGCTGGCAGCACCACACCCAACGACTGACACTGCCAGTAGCGAAATAATTGTGAAGATTGCTCATAGAAAAGGGAGTTGAATTAACATGATTTCTGGTCGCATTATTTAACATGCATACACATTCACAATTCCACGCGCAGTTCAGGCCTGGCAAGGCAGCGGTGCTTGTAGACACGCCCCTGTTCGCCAACAGGGTCGCGTCCACGCCTCACCAAGGGAGGCCTGCTAAAGGGCCTCATAGCGCAAAAAGAGCTCAGTGCCTGTGATTGTGCTCCATGTTAACATTGTCCTATCACGTCGGTAGGAATGCTAGAGGTTGAATTTTCACTTTCATGATTACAGGCCAACGACGCTTGTCGTCCTGATTACAGAAGTGGTTGCAAGCTTCATTCAGGGGTCCCCTTCAGTGTACCGTAGTGGAGAGACAGGGGGACGGTCCCTGGCAAGACGGTGTCGGCAGTTGCTTTTGGCCTGGGTCGCTTACACAGAAGGCTGGCTGACCATGATTGGTGGCTCCTATGGCCCGTTGAAGATTATAAGTGAGTTGTGATGGCTGTCGCGACTGTTGAGGCCGTGTAAGTGCTCTGTCAGTCACCAGTATCAGTCGTGATTGTATCAAGGTCTCACGAAGGCCATAAGTGCAGGATATTTAATTGATACTTAGTTAAAGGAAATAACAAGTAGATACTGGGCCAGCAGTATCCGACGAGACTCTAACAACAGACATACAAAACAAAACAAAAACAGATCTAAACAGACGGTGTTGTACATGCTTCGTCATGACCTTGAATCACCTCTGAAGCAATAATGGACGGCTAGCTTCAAGGCTCAGTGACATCCAGAATAAGCAGGATCTCATCGTTCCAAATGACAGGCTTCGCACCCTGAGTCTGGGGCTCTCCATCGTACTCAGTCGGCAGGCATTGGTCACCAACGGAGTTGACGAGCTGCTCGCAGAGCTCGAGAGTCAACACAGTACTCTGGCCGTCGGACTCCGGAACACCATTCTTGTAAGTCCTGTTGAGGTGATGTTAGTCAGATGCTCTTAGACACAGCTCTCCAGGAGGAGTTGTCACGTACCAAGCAATCTCGAACTCAATCTCTTGTCCCCAAGCAGCCGTGTGCTTCTCAATCGCAGATGCCATGTTCTCGTATTTTCCAGTCGTGGGCTTCTTATCGCCATAGTCGACCACTTTCTTACACATCTCTCGGAATGTTGTTCGGAACCAGACAGGGTTGACCTGCTTCTCGCCCGAGATACAGACTGCCTGGGTTCCGCGATCGTCGATTTGTCCAAGGCTTCGTGGCTCACTCTCATCGCCATCGGCACCGCCACCTCCATCGGCCATTTCTGTGATGCCGTTGATGAGATCAACGGCCAGCCCGAAGGCTTCGAGGGCGACCAAGGCTGGGTTGCGGCTGACTAGGGCCGACTCGCGTCTCTCCTGCAGTGTGCCTCGAGGGGCGGCTGCGGCAGGAGACGCGACAAGGAAAGGCGCGAGGGCTAGGATGGTGTTCTTGGAGACTGGAAGTGGTCTGAGTCAGCGTGAAAGCTCACAAGCCGGCACATCGACCAAACTGCCAACTTACAATGCATCTTGATTGGAGTCTCGGTGATCGTGCTAGAGTCTGAAGGTATTCGATATCGTGGATCTTGCGGATGTCCTGAAGGGTTTTGAAGTTGAAAGTAGTGTAAAATGCTTGCTATTGCTGTTGCTGCTGATGCTGTTGGATGGATGATGAGATATTTCGGAAAAGACTGGATTCTTCAGCCCTCTTTATACCTTTCTGTCTTCGCATTCAATTCCATCCTTACTCGTTCCCGAACTATCTCGACAAGAGCAGCTTCACGTCATTGTCTTAGTCGAGATGCTTTGCCGCAAACGAAGGAAGCCAAATGACGGAATCATGAATACAAGGCTCTGTTCGTGAGCAACGCTCTGGTTGAAGGACGTAAGATGAGACATCCTTCTCTGACGAAGCTCTCACTCAGCCTCGCGATCTCGGTGACCATGACGTCGAGCTATAGCTCGGTTCTTACGAAGGAAGGAAATTGATCACGTAGTAAGCTTGCTGAAGGATTTCAACATTACCAGTAGAGGTAATTTATGCTCAGGTTCCACAGCATATGCAACAGCACAGACCGCGGGACGATAGATGAAGTCGTCCGACAGCTTCAAAGGATCCGGGATGAGGTAGCACTGGGAAGACTACGCCGTAAAGTTTAGAATTAGCCTTACAAGTAAGCTCAGTCGTTAGAGAGACTGTCTCGGCTACCTGACACAGACGCGCAGCGCAAATAGCACAATACCCAAACGGGACCTACTTCCGTAATTCCACCTTGGAGCCTTAAACATCCGAACATCTGCTGGACCAGGAAGTCAATTGATGATTTCGAACCCGATGGTGGAGAATAAGTAGCCTGATCTGGTAATTAACTTACATTCACTGTGGACATAGTCTAAAGCTATCTCGAATCTGACATACTGCATTTGCCAAGAAATCCTTCGCCAGCTGGACTTTCAGTCGTACAGCTGCCAAGAAAGAAACGTCGTGTTTCCTCAGTGACGTCAAAATCAACTATGTTGTACAATATATGGGGTTACTATCTGTGGACCTTGCTTCGGCGACTGCCTAATTGCTACTGAAGCCGAACATTTCGCTACTGCGCCCCAGATAGGAACCATGTATTACTAGAAGGATTGTAGAACATAGCTCCGTTTAGCGTAAGACACATGCGAGGTAGCCGGATTTGGTCCATTTAGGCAAGTAGTCTCATGTGCCTGAACTACTCGGTGCATTCGAGAGATCTCCACTGATGAACACGACGAGGACCGCAGCGTACCTGTGCTCGGCTTAGTTACATTCATGAGGTCAGTGCTTACAGTTGAAGAGATAAACTTACGCTGCAGTCGCTCCGAAGATCTCTGGGCGTCGCGCATTCGTCATCACGGAGATGCTCAAAGCAAACGTGGCCGTGAAGCCAGCTACCATGCCCAGCCTTGCGGCGTCACTCGTGACGAAGTACAATCCCAGAATAGAACCGACCAGGAGGAACGCCGCGACGATGACGGTGATTACCGCGACTGTCACTGAGATGGACTTTTCACAGTAGCGGCCTATTCGAACGTAGCCGTCGTGTGATACCTCTTCCTAATCCCGCCGGGGTCAGCATCAGCCGGCTTGATCGCAGTCTGGGGTTCCTTGTACGTACCTTGACAGGCCAATGACTACGAAGCAGAGTTGACAGCTGGTCTGACTCGGGCGATGACTTGAGAGCGACAAGATCGCCAGTGTCATCAAGAAAGGTCTTCGAGAACCCTAGTAAGGCAGGTCGAGGAAGTTTGAACCAATGTCTATATGCGTTCAGCACGCGGTCCTTGGGCTGCTCCAGATGGGCGACATCTTTTTGTCGGAGAAGAGCCTCCTCTAGATCAGAGTTAGCGACTAAAGCAAATTCAGAGGAGAGCAGGCACTGCATACGATACTCTTTTAACTTTTCCCGAAGCGCAAACACCAAATCCAGTCTCGCTTGTGCATCCTCCGTTTTGAGCTGTTCCAACGCCTCCCATCGCCTCGCGACATCTTTGACATCTATGTCATCGCTCAGAGCGTCTTGCTGATCCAGCTTGTTGAGTTTGTTCTCAAGCACAATGAGCTCAGCCTGGAGGTACAAGAGGTTCCTGGCCGCGAGCTCGTCAAACTTGCGAAAGATGAACGTCTCGTTGTCGCGATCCAGCGAGATCCATCTTGCGACATCGGCAAAGCCCTCTTTCGACGGTTTGGAATACTGAGAAGACGGTCCGATCGGCAGATTGTGTCCTTTCATGGAGTCACTGATTGTAAGTCGCGACCTGACCGGGGTCTTCAAGCCACCAAATGCGGGAAGTGATGGGTTAGATACGATTCAACTCTTGGTCAAGAGCATAACAAAACGCAGTTTGCAGCATTCTAGGCAGATTTTCCGCCCTTCGAAAGCTGCTTTCGATGTCAGACTAACTTTTGAGAGATCCGAATCAAGCAAGTCGCTCATAAGAAGCAGACTTGTCTCTCCAACCGAAGCGCTACCCAGGCAGAATTGCACTTTCAGCTCAGCCGCGACGCCTTGTCTGAAGATCTAGCAAATCAGCTTCTCCAGCGTCACCGGAGGCCTCTGTTTTGTTTCGTCACTTGACAGGTGAGGCAATTAATCACCACGTGATAATGACGGGAAGCGTCTTGGACAAGCCGGTCTTGCCGTCAAGGAGGGGTAGTTGGTATTGTTGGGGCCGCTATGATGCTATCGCGACTGTTCGTGAATGACGCAGACCTCGCTCTGGGCTGCGTTCGATTTATTTCCCAGGTGAAAACCTTGCAGGGCATCTCTTCCTCTTGACATGACGACGTAGCCCTCTGCCGTGCGTCACCATGTCAGACATCCTCATGGCCGGCTCTACCAAGGCCAAAAAGATAGCAGATGTAAGTCAACCGTCTCAAAACCACAGGGAGAATTCTAACTTCATCGAAGCTCATGTTCCTGCCACCGGCGGAACGGCACTCCGGATATTTTCTAGACCCTGGCAGAACGATTCCCCTTGACTGCTCTCCAGCTGGCCTGCGACAGCATTATGCGGCCCTGGCTGCAGCTCGTCTCTTTCCAGACACGTTCGTCAGGCCTGTACCGAACTTCTGGCACAATGGAAGCTTTGTCAAGGGCCCTAAGGTTGATTCCAATCGCGACAAGGACGACTTGAAATACATGACTGTACGGGTTTTCATTGACAACGATCACCTGTCGATAAGAGAAGCTTCGGAAATCGCTGCCCGAATCAGGAATTGGCATAATGGAACTAGCATTACGCAACGACTCGCGGTTCTTGTGATGCAGAGCCAGAGGAAACTTGCTTCAGCTCGAAGGAGGGATTATTACGTTGACGGTACCATCAATGGTGCGCCAGTTGATGCCCTACCAGACACAGGCGCGGGCGCTTGTTTCATCTCTCCAAAGGTTGCTTCAGGCCTGAGCCTCACGCCGGATGGGCGAGACAAACGGACAGTCAGACTCGCCAACGGGACACTTGTCGAATCGCCTGGAACTGTAGATGTGAAATGGCGTTTCGATAAGCAACTAAACGACATGCCCATGAAGTGCTGGGTTCTTCCTGGATGTGTCCACGACATGATTTTGGGCTAGACGTTTCTTGATGCAACCAAGACACTCACCAAATTCAAGGAACGCATCAAATCGAGGCTGGTGGATGTATCGCGACGTCTACGACTGCAACGCATCGAAGTCCAGCATCACGTAAGCCAACATCTATGTGGCAATCTCAATGGGCACTTCACCACCGCACTGGCGGACACAGGGTCAGATGCCATGTTCGTATCCAGTGCATACGCCCGCAAGTGTGGTTTCGAGGTGGATCGAGGACCAGATGCTCAATGTGAGGTTGAGTTTGCCAATGGCAGCACGCAATGGACTGCTGGCATAGTCCGAGATGCAGTATGGACAATCGGAGGACGATCAATCCGATCCGACTTCCTGGTGCTAGATAACTTGAGCGAAGATGTTGTTCTCAGTAAAGACTACCTGTTTGAGGAGGATGTCTATACGACAGCGAAAGAGTACTTCATTGAGTTTGAGACGCGAGAGCGGGGCTTCTACGACTTGCTCAACATCAGACTTCTTGGGAAATATGGCAAGGCCCTCCATGAAATCGAGGAGAACTACCTCGACGATAGTAAGACACCTTATCTTCTAAGAGCTGACTTCCCACTAACACCGATCCGTAGTTAGGAGTTCAGATGCTCGTCGGTCCGACATGCTCGACAGAGAGCTACTGAGAAGAGACCTCATTCGTGATCACATTGCAAATTTGCCTCAGCATGAACAAAAGCCTGCTTATGAAGCTGAAAATGAGAGGCAGCGGCTGTGGCAAGAGGCAAGAATCACGCATGCTTCAGAGGTGACACATGTACCACCAACGATGCAGCTTCCGCCTCTACTTCACGATGCGCCTCCTCGCGTCAAGACATCTAGACGAATAAAGCTCCTTCAAGGACTTCTGGGCACCAGCCATGCAAGGAACGGGCTACAGAAGGCTAGAAAAAGGATTGACGCTGTCAGAGACGGTGTTGCTACCAGGACAGCATCTTGGGGCTCAAAGCCCGACACTGTCGCCATGCCATTGGCGGTCAGGGCACAGAGCATATAAACAGATGCTAGCTCGAATGGTGAATAGCGTGGCCGTCCTTAGAGTCGAGTTCCAATTCAAGCTTGACCATTGCTTTGAAGTGAACAAGTGCCTGCCCGGTCCTCCTCACCGCAATGAGGCTCCGAGCCGTAGCCCTGATGCTCCAGGCACTGACCCGAACATACCCGTTCACCAGTATCATGGAGCGGCTGTCATCGGGTTGTCCTCACTGGTCAGACATTGCACTGCATTAGACGCAGTAGCTTTCACTGCAGTGCACGCAAACGACACACCCAGGCAAACATCGCGCATCCCTTCACAAGAGAAAATTTCTGACAGGTCGGGAAGTCGTTTGCCGAAATTGAAGTTCGACGCGTTCGTCCATTCGTGCACGGCCACCTCCGGTTCTGCGTAGATATGCATTCAACAGTTTCTTTCCCCACGCTCAGGTCCTATGGCTTTCAAATAGCCTGCCGCCCCGTGCCTCCACTCCCATCACATCTCGGCCTCACTCTGATGAAGTCCACGGCGGAGTCTCCTTTTGATCCAATCACAGCCATCCGTCAGGACGGTTCTGTAGTCGGTAAACGGTGGTAAAACGGCCGTAGTGGAAAATGCCAATTTTCTGCCCTCCAAGACACGGACCGACAGAACGGCAGTGTAGTAGTGCAGCTCACACCCCTTCAGCTCTCCCGGGCTAGTACTGACCGGACCGGAGCCGCCCATGGGGGAAATCACAGAGATGCCCACTTGGGCTGATCAAGGGGTTGAGGAGGGACTGGAGAAAGAAACGGTCCTGGCAGGGCTCGACCGCCGTCTTGTGGGTGTGAAATAACTGCGAAGGGTTACCTTACCCACATCTCCACGATTGATAGGGGATAGTCGAGTGTAGAATGGCAAAAGGGGTGAGCGTGAAAAATCCTCATTTGTCCTTAGAGGTCGCGGTTCCAGATGCTAAAAACTTTTTTAGCTACTAAGATCGTGGGGGGTAAGTGCGAGTTGGTGTGGTCGATTGCCTTGGTGTGGCAGCTATGCAGATCGAACTACCGCAGGAACATCGTCGCATTCGGCCGGGTATCAGAGGATGCATAATGCACCCACGGACGAGACCAAAGGCAGAGATGGAAAATTCTTTCCCTGGCGCTCATGCAAGAGCATGGAACGTGCCAGAGACATTTGGAAGGATGTTCTGATCTGACCCCTATGATTCCAGGCACGGGCCAACTGACAGGGGCTCTGTGCAAAAGGGAATCTTGATATGGAGGTCGTGAAAAAAAAGTCGAAAGTTGCAAAATTAATGAGACACGTGCTCACGGCCGTTATGCTGCATGACCTCACTCGCCCTTTGCCCATCGAACGACTCCATGAAAATTTTCAACGGTCAACAACAACAACATCATCATCATCATATGAGGCAAAAACTATGAAACCTGTTGTTTTTGTGGATTTCTCAATGCCAACACTGTGACTCAAAACAAGGATACGCATGAACAGACAGAAATCCGTAACAAGTGTCGTGTGAAGTGGCCCAGCAAGGAAACATCGTTAATGGCAGGGATAAGGCTGCAAGTAGGATCGCCGAAACTTTTTGCGGCACCGTGCTGTGGCCTTGGCTTGGCTCTTAATTTAGGTGCAAAAACGCCAGCCCTGCGATCGTCACGGCAGTGAGATCCAAGGTACTCACACCGCACGCACACCGCACATCAGCAATTTGTGAAATGGGTAAGGGGAGGAGAGAAAAAGATGGATCACTTCAATCGGCACCCTCCGTCCAAGCTTTCACGGTCTAGCTTGACCCTGATACCCAAAGTCTGGCCTGATACACGCACGAGCAAAGACCGTGAAATGGTGAAAGGTGCAAGAAAATCCACAATTGTGTGAAATCCTCACCTTGTCGCGTGCTTCGCTGTTCATCGCCCATTGGCCCACGATCATCACCATCCCTCCACCGAAACTTAATCCCCTTCCCATCACTGCTCCATCCACACCATTTCACAGCCTGATTTGTGCCAGAGAGGCTCAGGCTAACCATTGAAACGGCGCCTCATGGAGCACCAGTGGAGAGGAAATGGATGGAAGCAGCCGCCGCCGCGGCCGCCCGTCCGACTAACGATCTCCATCCCATCACTGTGAATCACTAGGGAGGTGTGTCTTTGTCTCTGTAGCCAACTCTAACAAGGCTCCGGTGAGCTTGATGATGCGTCAAACCTCCTTCCGATATCGCTCCAAAGCAATGACCACCTCTTCTTTGCTGCCAAACCCCCCCAATGGACAAGGCTGCGTCCCACAAACAGCACATACTCGCAGTCATATAGACCCTCATCAGTCATCATCACCAAAGAAGAGTCCACTTCAGTTACCGCCCGACCCTCATCCGATGTTCGGTCACCTCTCCCCGTCCACCGAGAAAAAGCACCCAAATTCAACATTGACCCACCTTTCGTGATCGTTATGCCATGTTTCGTGATTGATCACCTGTCAGGCTACACAAGCGTGAAAATTATGACGAAAAGACCATAGAGGTTACAGTACCTAATTCACTGCATCCGACTTGTGAAAATAAAACTCTCTCACCGTGACAAGTCCTGCAACACGAGAACAGGTTATGCCATTGTACCGTCGCACGTTGCACTACCGTGTGCCCAGGGAGGAATAGGCGGCAAGGGAGGTAAATGGAGGTCTCCGCAGCTCGAAAGCACAGACCTCAATAAACGTCCCAGAATAGGCGTAGACGGAGGACACCATATGCTCGCTCACCGGCATTCTTTCCATGGGCCGGGAGTCGGGATGGCGAGACCGGTTGTGGGCCGGTTGACTCTATCATGTATGACTGTGCATTCCTATGTCGGACAGCATTGTGCACCGTAGCTGCCTAGCACGGTATTCTTACACACGACCAGGATGTAAAGGACTTTGGTGGAAGACATTCACTATTGCGTTGGGGATTGTGGATATTGGTCGTTGAAAGTGACACGAGTTTCTTCTAGCAGCTAGACTACCTAAGTGTTCTTCCAAGCAAAAAAGTGCGTCGCTGTCAGTCTGGGGACGGTCTCGCTTCGCCATGCTGTGCAGCCCGTGTGTTTCCCTGTTCCACCAAAGCACATTTGCTTTGTTGCCAGTTTCGAAACACACAATATTCCCAGGCCGACCTTGTTCTTCTCAAGTCGACCGAAATATCCGTTGCGCCGTATCCATTACATGGATGATAAAACAAAGCCCTTGATTCCCAAATTGTGTTCTCCTTGCCTCGCCAGCCCTTGGCCGGTCGGGTATCCATGTCTCTCATGTCCTTCAATATCATGTCGTTTCCAAAAACAGTGTATTCGCAGGTGTTGATGCCGGTCTGGTTCCAATAAAAGTAGACAGCAAATGTGACTCCGGTCTCTCAGCAGATTGTGCTGGAGAGTCGAAGCCAATGGGATAATGAGACCATATCGAGGAAACTTTTGAATGATGCAGTACTCCGTTGTAATGCCCTCTTGTTACAACAAATGTGTGGTATGATAGACAAAGGGACGATGAAACAGAGAAAGAAAAGGATAAAAAGGTATCCGAAGTGTGGTGTAGTGTGAGAATGTGTTGTGGTACAGTCCACTAAGAAGAGGTTTGGTTGAGTTGAGTTGCGTGGGTGGTCGAAGCCCGTCCAGGTGAAGAAGATATGGGTATACTGTGGTTGTTGGACGAGCGATCGACCCGGTAGTGAGGTGTGTGTTGGAGGAGTATTTGTCGGGGATGCTGCTTAATGCGAGCGGCGACGGGCAAGGCGGACCTGCTCGAAGGTAGCGGCATAGGCTTGGAGCTCCTTGCGAGCCTTGTCAGACAAGTGACTCGGGTCGGTGGATGAGGTGCTCTGCATGGAGCAGAGGCTGGCATGCGAGCTCGAGGGAGTCAGAGAGCGGGCAGCGGGTCGTTGACGTTCTGAGCTCAAGGTGTAGTTCGAAGAGAAGTACGACTGAGCGGCGGGGGTTGAGCCATAAGGTTGAGCGTTGTTGAAGTCGTAGGCAGGTGAGAGGAAGAAGCTCTTGGGTTGCCTCAAGGCCGGTGAGACGGCGGAAGCAGGAGTTGTCCACGCAGAGGGAGAGAAACCCGGAGAGCTTGCTTGTGATGAGGGTGTTGATGAGCGTTCAGCCTCTGCGAGGCGGCATGCTTCGGAGCAGTAGGCTGCACCATCTACCTGAACCTGCTTGTCACAGGTCAGGCAGTATTGGTGAGCCCATACGTCCTCGAAAGCCATTGCTGATGAAGTTGTGTAGAGTCGGTTGAAAGTCAAGGCAGATGCACTTGGCTTGGTGCGAGTAACGAATCGTTCAGTATTCGATCGTTGTATCAAGTGGTGGTTATGCGAGGTAAGGTGGGATGTTCCTGTCCGGCAGTTGTGAGGTGGGAGAGGAGTCGGGTGGGATTGATGAGGAAGGAACAGAGATGGAAGAAGTTGAGAAGAGAAGTCGTTGACTATAAGAGAAGAAGCAGGAAGGGGATTAGGTTGCTTGAAGTCGATGGTGCATGGAAATCAAGAAGAGCAAGAAGTCGAGGGATTGTGCGGGAGGAAGTGGATATATTTACATGGACTTGCTTTGGTGAGAGCGTAGCCGTCAGCGTGAGAAGCGTGGGAGGAGCGAAGATGCACCTGAGGCGGGCAGACACCCATCGACCGGGGGGGTGTGGATGATGTGTGGTGGAGCTGGACGATGCAGTGCAGTGGCCAGGGCGGGGTGCGTGAAGGCGACCACCACGCACACCTCTTGGTGCTCGTAAGCCACTGGAGCGACAGCGCCTTGCAGCGTGCGAGAAAAGTCTGTCCTGGCAGGCGCAGTCGCAGTGTGAGTCCCTTAGCGCCTGATGTACTGCTCCACCAAGATTGTGGAGGAGGATACCTGCGACGATGCCAGCGTTGCACCACCAGACCAATCCTGGTGGGGCCTTCATGCTGCCTGTGGAGAGAATTGTGCAGGTGCATATCAGCGAAAGGGGGGCAGCAGTGCAGCGCGTGCCTGGGGTCAGAGGACGAGAGGGAGCGGGCAGGGTGGATCTTTCATCCTTCCCACCTCTCACAGCGAGGAGCCATCGCCAATGCCCTGCAGCAGTGCAGCAGCTAGCGCCCATTCGAGGGGCGTGAGGTGTGTCGCTCGTGGATGGTGCAATGCAGCAGGTGTGCGGCATCATGGTCTGGGTGGTGGATGCTGCTCCAGCCAGCCCATCATGGGCAGTGATTGTGGTCAGGTTCAGTGGTGTGAGATGGGCAACAGGTGGTGTGCCCAGCAGGCCACAGGGGCGTGGGGCAGGTCAGTCAGGCAGGCAGGCTTTGAAATCTTGAAGCAGCGTCGTCCGCCATGAGCCAGTCGTGGTCGCCAGCGGCCTTCTGAGTCTGAGGTGAGACCTTCGCGACTGTCTGTGACTGTCTCTGTTTTCTGCTCCACTATTCCATTCTCGCCTTCTGACTGCCTCTGCACCCCCTGCCAAATTCATCCAAGTCAAGAGGGAGCTGAGAAACGTGCGAGACGTCAATCTGGCTCGATGCGAGACGAAATCCAGAGCAGACAGAATTTTCACCTTTGCCCTCTCATCGGCGCACGGTTCACCATGTCTTTCGTCCCTTTCGACGTTCAGCTTCGCTTTTCACCGGCCTTTGCCCTTTCTTTGTCGGCCACTTTCGATGCCCTTGGTCAGACAAGAAACAAGGCCCCAAGTGGGCCATTTCTTCCCCTTCAAGTTCTTCTTTCAGACGCTCATTGAAAGTAAAGCGGCACAAGCTACGATAGTACTAGCGCCTTGCGTGCTTCCAGTGAGAAAGACGATGTTGCGGGGGGTTAGTGCACTGTAGAAGCGTCGCATCGGCCGCCCAGCAAAGTCTCTGCCCAGCGAGGCACAGCACCCCAATGGCGTTGAGTTTAGCGTCGGTGGTGCCATTTCATAGAATCATACATGATGCTGATGACGATATGTCAATTCATTTCTGCTCGTCTTGTGACTCGTCCATTGTTGCCCGAGGACCTGAGCATCACGATGATCAAACGCTCTCATCATCGCTCTCCTCATTAACGCCATTCGTCGCGTCATCTACTTTCGTGACTTCGAATTCATTCGCAATCCAGCGCTACAAGCACATCCAATCGCTAAGCCCTTTGAGATAGTGTCGTAGGCCAACAAGATTCGGCCACTCTCGAATCAACCCCACGTTTTCGCTTTCCCAACAGTGAAGAGGCGAAAAAGCAATTCGCTTGCATTGCGGTGGTGGATTGGTCACCCACTGCAACACCACCACCACCTTGATCTTCCGACGAAGTGGTGTGCGGCGCTTCACTCCTGCACTCAATTCCCTATCTGTCCCGAAGGGTGCGTGTGCAAAACAAAACGTGATCGTAACCTTCCGCCTGGAGACTTTTTTGCTTTATTGGTGGTGTTCTATTTTTCTTGGGCTCTTCCTCAGCCGCTCGCCTAGCTGGGCAAGAAACGCCAATGCTAGCCGCAACTGGCCACATCTTATCGAATGCATTGTGCATCCGGCGACGCCGCACAACGAGAAAGGCTCGCTTGGAGGCGTTCGCAGAGACTTTGTCCTCACCCTCCTACCATGGCTAGTTCTCTGCAGGTCCAGAACCCACGCGGCAGCGCCCTGGCAGAAGCGTGAAAGTTTTGTCCCTTCTTTTCATTTTTTGTCATTCCCAAGGCCCCGGTCACTCGCGTCTGTCTCTTTTGACATTTCCGAGTCTTGCCGGTACAGCCTGTTCCCGGTCATCCCTTTTCGAGGCGTCTCGGCGTACGCCGTCATCCTTGTCTAACGATATGAACACGAGAAAGAAAAGAACCATCCGAGCGAGCACGGACCAGTGGCACAGGTCAATTGATTTCTCAGTTCTCATTCAGAAATGCGATGGAATGCAGGTCGCCCAGCGCAGGCTGCCACGGCGGTTTCTGCTGTACGTGAGTAGCCCATGCCTCACCACCGAAAGTCGTGCTGCGCCCGGTGTCTCTGGTCCAGAGTTGCACACCCCTCTCATCGAGCAGCTTCTCGAGCGATCGGCCAATCAGCACACAATCACCTTCTCCACTCGCCTAACCCATCAGATGTTTGAGCTGCCCAGTTCTTCTCCCCCGCAAAACTTGGTGAGTGCCAAGACGAAACACTCGCTCTCAAAGCGGCGGACAGACGGGGGGCCCACTGTTATCCCACGCAGATCCGGCCGCGACGAGAGGGACACTGTAGGCGCTAAGACTGTCTTGGATTAGCTGTGACGCTGCTTTCAAGACCTGAGAGCCCACTGCTACACAGAGGGCGCATCACCAGATTGGCCCGTGGCTGGCAACTGACCACACGACGTCGCAGCTTGAGACTTTGGGTGCTATCATTCTTCATCACCAGTCGCCCACGGGTTCAAGTGGTTGCCATCGCGCATCACTTAGCCTTCTTCTCTGTCCTTCTGCAATCGTCATACGCTGCATTCCCGCATCATTGTCTTACGCAGCCATGCATGGCCATCGCTGGTAGCAGCTGATGATCCCTTCTGAATGCTTATCCTTTGACTGTTGATCTCCCTTCTGGGATCGTCGCAGGTGCCGGACATAAAACCGACTAGTCTTGTCGCCTTTGTTGGTCGGCGCTTTTGCAAATATGCAACCACAGATAAGTTTCTGCGAAGGCGAATTGCTTGGCTGCAACATCAGTGGTCGCTTGGATGGACAAGTTACCTCTTGATGGTCTTTGCTCGACAAGGGCACCAAGACTACGGCCATCGATAGGTGGAAGAGCAGATGGCCCTCATTTGACGTATCGAACAACTTGCCGAGTGCTACCACAGCGACAAGGTGCATTATCCAGATATTAACACCCACCACAGCATCCACTCTCCTACAGTCGCTCTGTTGCAGTCGACTTATTGCCCGAACGTGGGGGGCTTTGGACCCTCCCATCAAGTTACTTCGCCAAGAGCCGTGCCAGCCGGGAGCTGGATTGCCCACAGTCTTGAGAATTGGTGCAAGCCCTGAGACTTCTGAGTGATGTTGCCGACGGCATGTCAAAGGCTAACCATCTGGGATCATGTGCGTAGCAGTTGAGCCTTGTGAGGGTTGTCTGTCTCTAATGCTGCATCCATAGATAGGCCAATCAGACAGACACTCCGCAGAAGCATTTATGTGATCTGAAAGACAGAAGAAGGTGCGTGCGTCGCTGTCTTTACGTTGTGCAGTGCATTGCAGTCTGGCGCAATGAGCCTATACGCTCCTGTCGCGTACCATGACCAGACGCCCTGTGATCTCCCTTTCAAGCAGCTTGCATGCTCACGCCTCTCAGCTTACGCACTCGCCTCGTTGATTGTGACGCTGCATGTTCACAGCACTTGTGCATACGTAGTCGTGGCTCGTCTCAGACTCGACTTTTGACGTTGAAGTCTCCCGCCCATGAAAGGCTGCAACCGTCAAGTATGCAGGGCGCATTTCTGGACAGTGGTCTATTTCAGTTGAAGACACAGTCGTCTTCACGCCCTCGTGGTTTCTCAGCGAACGCAATCTCAAAATGAATCACCTGCCCCAGCCTGTCCTCTTCCGGCAGAACAAGCTTGTCTCTCTTGAGACAGCGTTTGGAGGAAGATGGTCTAGCCTGTCCGGCAGACGTGGAAGCGACGGGCGATAGAAGCCACGCTCGTTCTGGAATGCGGCTCTCTCACCTGAGGAAGCGCCTGGCGTTGGCTATTTTGGCTCACCATACCCAATGCGGGCCGTGGCAAGGCTTTGCACGAGGACTTTCGTTGACGTCGAGCCAAACGCGGCGCGCTTGCGATCAAAACACGGCTTGTGAAGCCATCAGCCACGGGTCTCAATGCTGTCCGTCTTTTTGGTACCCATTTCTATACGTGGAACCATCTCTGACCTCACGTTTAACAAGCGTAGTTTTCGACAGATGTGAATGTCACCAGGGTCCAAGGAACGAGAGCCAACAACCATCCCTGCTCCTTCTGACTTGGCCAGAAACGCCATCATGACAGACCACTACGCGAACCCCAGGTCTCCAGTGTTTGCCGGAGTGTGCGCCACATGTCCTTGTTCAGTTCGCCAGCCCCTGCCTACGGCTTCGACGACCATCTCGTCGTTGAGGGCGAACATGATTGGGGCACATGGTCAAGGCGTCGCAGTGGTGGGGGAGGTCGTGTCTGTGTGCTGTGCGAAGCCCCTGTCTCTGGGAGCTGCACCTAACCATATCCAGAAAGACGTGCTTTCGAGATGGAGGGATCCATCACGATGCCTCGCAGGCGAATCATCTACCCCAGCCTCTTCCCCATACTAAAAATCTTGGCCCCTGTCTGTCGAGAGACGAAGAGCCTGTCCGGGCAATTTTCAGAGGAGCAGGCCTGCTGTCCCCATCCCAGAATTTCTGAACTCCATTGGCAATCTCCCGCGCACCAAAACATGGTCACAGAACATATTTGAAGTCAATGAGCCAAGAAGACTAGCCAGCGAACGCCGCCAAAGCCGTGTCTGTGCACTTTGGCGCTCTGCAAAGGACTGCCTTGATTGGTCTGCTCTTGCAGAGACTTCAGAATCGCGGGGTTCGGTGCTTTAATGCCATCGTCCGTTGAGATAAGCAAAGCTGGGGTCCCGTCTCGCGACGAACGTTTAGGGGTGATTCGTGTCAGAACTCGACTCGCTTGACAAATCCTCGAATGACATCGTTGGACCCCACGAATCCCCCAGCCTGCAGGATACTGTCCGTACCCGTCATGTTGCTACCCGACGGACAGAGGGGAGATGCCCTGCAACGACGCTCCTCCATGCAGGAGATTCCCTTGTGCATTAGCTTGGCCAGTCTCGCTCATTCATTCGCTCCCAGTTGTGCACATTGGCACTAAGCGGCAATCCCATGGCCGCGAAGGTCGTCATGCCTGGTTGAGACGACGATGGCAGCTGCGAGCGATGGGTCGTCTGGTTGGCACCTTCATGTTTGTTCGTTGGAACCACCAGGGCAGAATCTCCCCACTTGCATCTTCGCCCCCTGGAGGATGTGGAGGGGCGTCGGTCACTCGGACAGGATTACATGATGCTGCCACAAGCATGTTATCTCCATCCTTCGTGTTTCTCGGCCTCGGTAGGGTCGGATGGTACCCACTTGCCACCAAGGGTCCTGGTACTATATCCCAGGGTGTGAATCATTGCCAAGTATCGTCATGTCTATGTCGAAGCATCTAGTACGGAGACATCAAACGGTGGCTCGGCGCTTGAATAATCGTACGGTTGTGCTGTCTTATGAAGTGACCAACAGCCCCGTTGCGGAGGGTTGGACCAGTATGGGACCACCACCTTAACCTGGGCACACAACACTGGAGGCAGCCTGCAGACAGTGCAGAGTTGACGGCCTAGGCGTACTGTGTACCCAAAACTGATATTTGAGCACTCCGGATGATACGCGGATCTAGAGAAGTCTTTGACAGGTGCCACTTGTTCAGGTCGAACACGCATAGTTGCCACTGAGCGCTAAGAGGCATAAAGTTTTCGCGTTGCATACGATAGATAATGGCTTGCGAGGCGATCCACATGAGAGCATTGGTCTGGCTGCCTGCTGATCAACACGACGTTGCAGATCCTTCCTCGTGTCATTCCCGATATCGCTATCTACCGTAACAACTCCCGCAATCGATACCAGGCCGTGGCCAGCTCCACGGGAAGTGATGCGATCGTCCCTGAAATGAATCATATAAGTACCGAGCTTGTTGATCAATAGCTTATCGAAAGTGGGCAAGGGGTATTTGGACTGAAGATATGAGACGTCGGAACATGATGCTGAACATGTCCTTGTTCCCGTGTATGATAACGCGTGCGGCAGGGGAAGATCAGACTGCGCCCGCATTCAAGTCTTGGCCAAGATAGACTCAGTGGTAAATCGTGCTATCGGCCGTTATCATGGCTCGACTATATTGACACGGCACGTTCATATGCCTGACCCCCACGATAAAACCACGAGTTGGAGTCGGAATCCGGTATTCACCAGCGAGATCTAATTGTCCCGTGCCTTGCTTGTCGAGTGAATCTCGTTGGAGGCCGTGCGGGCGGTGCTTGCGTTTGCAACCCTGTACTTTTCGCCATATCTTTGACAGCCGTCTGTTGGGGGTCAAACCCCTCATGCAACTTTATGTGAGCCGTTTGCGCGCGCAAACCCATCGAATATGGCTGTGGGTGAGCTGATTGGTCCTTTCTTGACTTCGTGCCCATTACAAGCACAAACAGTCGTATGCTGCCAACAGTCCAGACTTCTCACTGGGGCCAATTCGCCCAGCATGACCTGGATTTCGTCAGAGCCGCTGCCTCAAATGTGGAAGCATGGAGGGGCTATTGGTGCCTGTGCCTGGCCTGGATCCACCAGTTCGCAGGGGTTTGCGTTTACTGGTCCAGAAGAGAGATATCTCGAGATAACAATAAACAGTGTGATGTACGAAGGGTTCGAGGGCTATCCGAGGTCTACGTCCCTTCTTGACGTAAGTTGGCGGGCATGGGGGTGCGAAGTAGCTAGAGCAAAGTACTGAGTTCGTTAATGAGCACCTGGGCGTCGAGTTTCATGCTTTGCAACTTGCAACAAAGCCATCTGGCACGAGCAGCGAACCGTCCTGCCCATCGCGGAGTTCAGAAAAGCGTAGTCCCGATCGCGATAAGTCGACCAGACATGGCATAGCTCATCTTGGCTGAAGATGTCTCATATGTGAACCAGGAGGGGTCATTTCTGAGGCTCTCGGAGCCGAAAAGTCTGCTCAGCTGTCCACAGCAACAACTCCCCTGAAATGCGCTTGTTTGATTAGGAGTATCGACTCGAATGTACGCTCGACCGCGCTGACGAATGGCAGAGCTGCGGCGAGGGTAAGGCTACGATCATGCGGGGACCGCTACTGACTTGGTGGTGTGAAGTGTTGGGTATGAGAGATGTGATTGTGCGGGTGGGTGGTGGCTGCCTTGCGTGAGCGTGGCCAGCCCCGTGACTTCGCAGCTGATTCGGCTCCGGTAGGCGCTCAAGCCCCTCAAGTGCATCACCTGCCAGCGACTAGAACCAACACAGAACGCCACCATTTCCAATATACAACCAAATCGAGTAGAGCATGCAGTTGCAGCAATAGTGCAGGTCGCTATTATGGTGCTTCAATGCTCTCACCTGAGGAGCGCCTAGCCAGCTGAGTGTCACCATGGAGCAGTCTAGGCTGCGTTGGTGCCCACTACGGGGATAACCTTATGGAAGCTGCTCGTTTGTCGAGAGTCATACTGTATTTGGCGTTCATTATCGAGGCTTGCGCGGTTCTTTCGGCTAATTCCTGCACTGTAGGACCCATCTCATTTGGACTCGCAGTTGCCGACTATTCGTATCCATTACATGGAATGCTGACAGTGGTTCAGTTATTCTCACCTGATGACCATACGCTCATTTGACGACATTATTGCGTCTGCAACTTACAATGACGGCGCGATCTACGGACGCAATGCCCATGTGTCTCGCTTTATCCAAAGTGGCTAGCATCATCGGCTGGAGCAGGGAACAGGGGGATACGAACACAGCTGCACACGCCCCTTCACCCTGTCCATCGACTGGGCTTCGTAACCCCTGGCCTTCTCTTTTTTTGTCCCGATTCCATGTTGGTTATGCAATCTCGAAAAGCGCCGACTGCATCGGAACAAGCGCTTATCCTTTCTCAGACCTTGTCCCCGACGATGTTCATCCTCCGCAAGAGCAACGTCACGATGTGAGAGAAGGCACTTTGGCATATGCTTCACGTGCTCGGCGGAATTGCGGCGATGGCACTGTAAACTCCAAGCCGTCAGCAAATGCCTCCAACGAATGAGTCTGTAATCGGCGAAAGATTGCTGCTAACGTTGCGTTCGGAGGCTCTGTTTTCGACAGGGGCAGTACCCTCAGATGCCCACTGCCTCATGTGTCAATACGTCGGCGCTCCACCAGCGGGCGAATGCACTCGGATAGCTACGAGCTCGCATATGCAAAGCCCGCTCTCAGGCTAGGCTAGCATCTGCTCAGAAGGCCTCGTCAGACCTGGACTGTGCCTTGCATGGCACCCAGGCAATTCATTGGAGGAGACTCTATGGCAGCCACGAATTCGCAAGGCGCCGATGACGCCTTCGTATTGGCCAAGCAGTCAATACAGCGACGAACAGGTGGTGTCACTTTCAGTGCGTCAGCTCCCAATAATCTGCATCCAATACGCCTCCAAATTTGAGGCCTTCAGCTCTTTCAATTCTCTGCACAAAGTCGGATTGTGAAAGAGACGCACAACTCAGTCACAGCACTGGCCCTCCCCTCACGAGCTAAATGGCACGGCACGACGCGCTGCCGTCGATAGCGCGGGCGTACTGTGCCAATTGCACAGGCTTATCTTTTCTACGCTGCTGTGGTGGATGGCGGATCTCACTGGCGGCCGCTTTTAGGCCCAGGGTCAACCAAAGCTTGGCAAAAAGGTCGTGCGGCCTCCAGGAATGCGGTGCTGATCATCTGGTCGCACGCAGGGCATCCCGTCCTAGAGACCAGTAACAGAACATGAGCAGCGTGAACAGCGTGTTGCCAAGCTGCTTGGCCGCTGGTGTTGACTAAGAAGGCGAAACCCCAAGCAAGCGAGTATCTGAGGGACACTTGCAATTCTGTTCGTCATTGCGTGTGCCTTGTGAGTCCCTCGTGGCACAGAGAAACACGGCAGTAGCGGAACGTGACTGGTCATATCTCACTTCCAAGGGGCCACTTTCACCTCGTGCACAACGGTCTTGGTGGGTATTCGAGTGCTTTGCGGAGTTAGCAGACGAACGTAGGGATACTGTTCTTACAACAATCTGAAGTTGCACCATCTCAGTTTCTGTGGTGGAATAGGCTTGTCATTCCATCTTGCCCAACGCAGTAACCACCGCATCGCTCAAAGTCCTACGACGTGGAACCGACCAAAGGAACTGGCCCCCAATCTATTTGCCTATCCCCGCAGTGCGCACATGAACTGCTATCGTGCAGGGAACCAGACTGCGTTCCTTGGAATGCCAAACTTGTCGCCCTGCTAGTGTGCCCTGTTTCTGTCTCCATGACAGGGCGCTTTCCGTACTGTACGTGCTCGTGCAGGACCACCCCACGAATCCAATGCAATAACATGGTTTGATAAGGGAATTCGGACTGGGGAGTGGTCCACTCATAGCCGTACTAGCCACAGAGAGAATGGTCGCTATCCCTGACTCAACTTGCGACAAAACATGGGGATGAGCATGGAGCTCGGCAGTGATGCAGCATTCCAGGATTCGGCGCGCGTAAATGGTATAATACTCGTACATCGTACAGATCTTGTGGACAGATTCAACGATACGTCTCACAAGCTTGAAGTCGGAGGCCGTTTTGTTGCAGGAACATGGCCGCGTTTCAGGGTTCAGCCTTGATCGTCGCATTTGTACGAGCCCATCACGGGAGGTCAACCTCTGCCTACAATGTTTGAAGCACACAAATCCGACTACTCGCTGACGTTGGTTGGCCTTGGATCGAATGCCGTCTCATGCAAAGGGTCTTACGACTCCTGCAGGATAAGCGACATCTCGTCTGTGACTTCGTTGATTGAGCATTTGCTGCATTACAGCTTGATTGCGGCCAGTCTCTACGGTCGGCCGCCTGTGTCTGGGCAATCGAACAACGCGATTCTGTGTCTTTCTTTTCGCTCGAGACAAGTGTCATTTCTACCCAGGCTGTGCTTTGAGCCCGACCTCGTGGTTCTGACAGCTTCCCCAGACTCTGATGGTGATGGACGGTCCAGGGCGCTGGAAACGGATGTGGCTGAAGGCTGAGTGATACGTCCCAATCAGACGTGCGAGGGCTGCATTCCCAGATTCGCGGTATCACATAATTGGCGAAGTCGGGAGATGCTCTTCTCATCACATTTCCACTTGGCGCAATATGACCGTCAGCAACAGTGGTCCCGGTCCAGCAGCTCGGGAGCCATGCAAGTGCGCGATATCACAATATGTTGCCCCTATCATTTGTGCCGTTGGTCCAGGGAAGCACTTTGTGAGAAGGTGGTACACAGATGTTCGGATTTGTCAAACGACATCTTTGATCACACCCTGACGAGGTCATGTCAGGGGGCTGTCAGTGTAAACATCCATGTTCTTCGGGCATAGCGGTGACAGTGCTATACCCTGGCGAACACACTTTTT